>BEWF01000086.1:0-105197 GCA_002583695.1 Pleurotus salmoneostramineus
TTCGTATTCGTATTCGTATTCGTGTATACAACCCCAACGAATCGTAGAGAAACTCTAACGCGCGAGAAACCCAAAAACGCACGCAAGGTAAAAACCGTAAACGTAAAAAACGAACGAACAATCAACTGTATCACCAAGAAAAGGGCGACGGATGAGAAGGGTGCTTATCACCGAGTTCTCGACTGTTCGGATGTCCACCAACAAGTCAACGCATCATAAACCATCGCATCGCATCAACAGAGTATCAACAGGGAATTGACAAGGTCCTCAAGGTAGAGATGTCAAGAAGGTCAACAAGATCAACACCCGTCCGCCTGGGGGATCGAGAGATATGGGATATCATTATGTGCGCGACAACCCGACAACATACCATCAACCAACGAACTCCAACTCCATCCCCAACTCCAATATCAACCAAGTCAATCCAACTCCAGCACGCCCACGCCCACGCCCACGAACACAAATGAACGATTCACCACCACCAAAGCCGCTTGTATGCATGTGCGTGTGCGTCAAGCGTACGTACGAGGTGGACGTGCAGGAGATGAAGGAGATCAAAGAGAACGAAGAAAAGCAAGATGCAAGGGAAGAAAAGTAAGAGAACGAATATATGTTTGTCATCCATCATCCATCCATCGTATGACCCTCGCAAATCAACTAACTAACCAACCACACCATCCTCATCATCATCATCATCCTCATCATCATCACACCTAAGTACTCGACTTTCAACGTCGACTGTCGACTACTCAATGAGAGAGGAGGAGAGAGAGAGAGAGAGAACCATCAAGTCGACAATGTCACCTCGATGGTCACCGGGCATTCATTGACACCCGTACGTAGTCGACGACGCGACGCAACGACACGCAGAAGACGCGACGAAAGCTCGATGAAACTCGATGAAAAGAAACGAAAAAACTCTCAGAGGGAGTGGGAGAAACGAAAAACCGATAAATGGACAGCGTGAAATGGGAACGAAGGAAAGAGAGAGTAAAAGGGAGGGAGAGTGGGAGGGAGAGTAAAAGGGAGGAGGGAGAGGGTGCTCACCTGCACATTATCCAAGGCGATTTCACGAGTACGTACTACAATTTGAGGTATCCAAAATCCAGCATCTCGTGGTCGTTGGCATCTCGTGGTCGTTGGCATCCAGAGAGTGGAGAGTCCAGCACCCAGTTATCCAGTAGAGTCGCGTGTCGTTGGCATCCCGAATCCACGATGGCGTTCCAAATTCCAGTAGAGTCGCGCGTCCAGTAGAGTCCAGCGTCCATAGCAAAGCGTCGCGTCCAGACTGAGACTGAGCATCACGTCCCCACTCTCACCATCCCCCCCAAAAAACCCCTCAAAACCCCCACAAAAACTCCAAACTCCCCCCAAACTCAAACTCAAACCCAAATCCAAAAACTCCAAAAAAAATATCGAAAATAATGGAGGAGAAAACTCACATATCCGTCCTCACATACCCCGGCGACACACCATTCACCTGGACGTTCTTCGCTGCCCATTCGTTCGAGAGGGATTTCGTGAGCTGGCCGAGGGCGCCTTTGGATGCTGCGTATGCGGGGACCTACCACCAAAACGATTAAACAATGTTAATTTTTTATTAATGAGGGGAAAAAAGAGGGAGATGAGGGGGAAAGGGATGAGATGGGTGTGAGTGGGGGATGGGGATGAGGGGATGGGGAGAGAGGAGGGATGTGTGGGGGAGTGAAGAGGAGATGAGGAAGAGAGGGAAACTTACAGTAAACCCCCCCTGGTACGTCAACAACGAACACACATTGATGATCTTCCCTCCTCCCACTTCTCCTCCTGCCTCTCCTTCCCCATTACCATCTTCACTCCTCATCTTCATAGACCGTTCGTATCGTTCAATCATATGTTTCCCCGCACTCTGCGCCAACAAAAACGCACTCGTCAAGTTCGTGTTGAGTACGTGTGTGAAATCGGAGAGGGGGAAGAGGTGCGAGGGGTGCCGGATGTTGATGCCTGCGCAGTTGAGGAGGATGTGGATTTGGGGGGGCTATATAGTATACGATAAAAATTAAATATGGATGTTAGTACGATTGTGAGGGAGTTGGGTTGGATGAGAGAAAAGGACGGGAGAAAGATGAGGACGATTGGGAGAGGAGAGGATGAGTGAAGGGAAGGGAAGGAAGAGGATAGTGAAAGAGAAAAGGTGGGTTGAGGAAGAGAGGAAATGGATACACACCCCACCATCAAGCCCCTTCCCAAGGACCCCCAACGCCTCGTCAAAAACACCTTTGACGGCCTCCAGATCGCTCAGATCGCAGTGGACGACGTGGACGTTGACGGTTTTGAGGGCTTTGATTTGGTCGTATGTTGATAGTTTCTTGGTATCATCTTTCTTGTTATCCTTGTTATCGGAAGCATCGTTGTTGGTGGATGGAGTAGATTGGGTGTTGGTGTTGGATGGAGTACCAGTGGGAGTGGTGGGTGGAGGAGTGGTGTTCTTGTTGGTGTTATCGGTAGATGGGGAAGGAGGTCGTAAAACCAACACGATATCCGCCCCAGCCTGAGCGAGCGCAATCGCACATGCCTGGCCTATCCCGCGCGAGCCGCCTGTGACGAGGGCTGTTTTGCCGTGGAGGGAGAAGAGTGAGAGGGACGGGATGGAGGGGGTGGGTGTGGTCATTGTGCTTGAGTTGGAGTTGCACTTCCAACACTCAAACTGAGGTAGAGAGGTAGAGATACGGAGAGTGAGGATACGGAGAGGTAGAGAGAGAGGACTTGGAGGAAATCGCAACCCAACCACTCTCACTCAGATCTCAGAGAGAGGCAGAGACACTCAGAGACAGAGAGACAGAGAGAGAGACACCGTCGCTCGTCCCTCGGACCGAGATCTCTGATCGCCCAACCCATAAAAGAAAAAAGCGAAAAAACCAAACACCCAACAACCAAAAGAAAAAACCGTAAAGTTATTTCCGATCCGAATCTTGACCCCAAACTCACCGATTCGGATCTCTGGCGGTCACTCGGTCCGTATTCCGTTTTCACGCCTCCCTTCTCCTTCCCTTTCCCTTTCGCTTTCCCCCTTCCCCCTTCCCCTCCCAATCCAATCTAAGGATCCAATGACCACTTTCCCACTTCTTCTCATTTTCGTTTTTTCTTTTTTTACGCCTAAACACGCGTCCCACGTTGTTGAAATAAATAATAATAATAAATGATATTATATTGTTACCCGATCGTCATATAGTCTGCTATATATATGGTATATATAAAGTCGGGCTCTTAGCTCCAAGACCTCCTCCACCAAAAAACACCTACACCAACCACCTCCGCCATCGCCCACACATTCGCCAACTCAATGTCGCCTCTCTCCACCCAAACTGCCGCCGTCTTGTACGGCCCATCCGACATCCGCATCGAAGAACGCGCCTCCTTCAAGCCTCCCCGGGGTCACGCCCAAGTCCGCATCCTCGCCACTGGCCTGTGCGGCAGCGACCTGCACTACTACATCGACGCCCGCAACGGTGACTTTGCCCTCCGCTCCCCCCTCGTCCTCGGCCACGAAGCAGCGGGAATCGTCGTCGCCGTCGGCCCCAATGCCATCGCACCCAACGGAAAACCACTACGAATCGGCCAACGCGTCGCCATCGAAGCGGGGATCCCGTGTTCCAAGGCGTTGACTACTACGAGTACGACGACGACGACGACGCCGGGTGAGAGCAAGAGCAAGACGTGTGTGTATTGTGCGTCGGGGAGGTATAATCTGTGTAAGGATTTGAGGTTTGCCTCGTCCGCGAAGACGTTCCCACATCTCGATGGGACGTTGCAGGAGAAGATGATTCATCCTGCTAGTCTGCTCTTCCCGTATGTTCATTCCCTCGCCCTTTCAACCAATCTATATGCTAACAACGTGTTTGTAGACTACCAGACTCTGTCTCACCAGAACTCGGTGCCCTCTCAGAACCCCTCTCCGTCGTCCTCCACGCTTCTCGCCGTGCAGGTCTCCTCCAACACCCTCTCTCACCCGCTTCCCTCCACTTTGCTTCTCTCTCCCAATCCTCCCCTTCTACATCATCATCAAACCCCTTCGCCTCTCCCACCCCCTCTTCTCCCTCTTCCACCACCTCCTCTTCAAACGCATTCCCCCACCCCTCCTACCTCACACACCACCTCTCCTCCCCCCAATCCGCACAATCCGTCCTCGTCCTCGGCGCAGGCACAATCGGCCTAATGACATGCGCCCTCGCACAAGCATGGGGCGCACGTAAAGTCGTCGCGGTGGATATTAATGCGAAACGATTGGAGTTTGCGAGGAGGAATGGGTTTGCGGATGAGGTGTATTGTTTGCCGCATCCGAGTAATAACCAGCCACAGAGTGCGAGTTGTTGCGGGTCGTCGCCTTCCTCCTCTACCACCACTTCTTCATCTTCCTCATCGACATCTTCCTCCGCTAAAACTTCGACGAAAGAAACGAAAGAAACGAAAGACACACAACCAAAAGAGAAAGACGCAAAAGACGCGAAAGACAGCATCAACGCTACCCTCGAACGCGCGAAAGAACGGGCTACCGCTGCACTCGCGGCGTTCAAGGAGCCCGAAGGGTTCGATATTGTGTATGAATGTACGGGCGCGGAGCCGTGTATCCAGATGGCTATCCATGTGAGTTTACACTCCCACCGTTTTCTCTCTTCTACCTTCATCTACCTTTTCTCTCTATCTTTCGTTTCACTTTTCTCTTTCGTTTTCATGTTTCTGTACTCGATTTACTTCGACTCTTGGGTTTCATTATGGTTCGGAGCATACGGCACGATCCTCCCCTCCCTCCCCTCCTCCCTTGCATCCCCTTCATAAACCCTCGTGCCTATTCCCTTACCTCCCCTCCTTTATCCTTTCCATGCATCATCCATTGGAAATTTCGATATTTCGAAATTCCATTCCACGTTTCTAAATTTCTAAATTACATATGCCATCGACATGCATGTGATTTTGAATTCTTTTACGTCTATTTCCCCGCATACCCCTCCCCCACACATACCCCACACACCCTTCTCCTCTCCCTCTTCACCTCCCTTCCCATCCAACCCCCTTCCCTCCTTCTCCCTTCCCTCCCTTTCACTCTCAAAACCCCCTCTCAAAAATTCCTTCTTATTCAAAAAGAACCCTCTCTCAAAAATCCTAACTTATGTGAAAAAAATTCTAACGAATTTTTTGTTAACAGACAGCCATCACCGGCGGCAAAGTAATGCTCATCGGCATGGGCACGCGGCGTACCTCGCTCCCCCTTAGCGCAGCGGCGCTGAGGGAGGTGGATGTGTTGGGGAGTTTTAGGTATGCGGGGACGTATGAGGAGGGGTTGGGGTTGTTGGGGGTGTTTGCTGCTTATAATTCCAACGATAAATCCAACTCCACGACATCGACATCTACGACGACGACGGGATCCACGACGACATCGCAAAATACTTCCACCACCACCGCGACTTCGGCGACGTCATTAACTGAGGAGACACCACGATCAGAAGTAGAGACGAGAGAAGAATCCCAATCATCCTCATCAGAATGTACGACACGTAAATCCCCCACCGGCATCCGAACCACCCTCCCGGACCTCACCTCCCTGATCACGCACCGCTTCGCGTTGGGGGAGACGCAGCGCGCGTTTGAGGTGATGAGGCGCGGGGTGGATGAGGAGGGGGGGATGGTTATGAAGGTCGTTGTTTCGTGAACGATTTGGAACGCGGTTTTTACGAGTATTTGATTTCTTGAAATACTTTTTGGAGAGGAGTTTATTTGAGAAGGGGAGTGTGGACTCGTCTCAACTTTGTTGGTGTTGTACTATACGCTTTACATCTTTCATTTCTTTTCATCTCCCTCATCACCCTCATCTCCCTCATATCCCTCGTCGCCGTCTCACCGTTGTACATATGATTTTCGTTTTCCTCGCGCGTAGATCTTTTTTACCTCACGTTTTTTGCAGTTTACTTGGGCATAAATTTTCTCTCGTTTCGTTTCGTTTCGTTTGTGGTTTAACGGACTCATCTCTCTTCGTCTACAATTTTATGTGTTACATGTTACATGTATGAATACAATCGATGCAATCAATCTATTTCTCTTCATCTTTAAAATGTTTTAAGTGAATCGTGAGTTGAATTGAGTGATTAGAGGAATTGAGGCGGTCTACTCCTCCAAGCTTCAAGAGGGTGGAGGAGAGTCGAGGAGGGGAGAGGGGGGACTTAGGGACTTGGGAGTTGAGAGTTGGGACGGGTTGGGGGACTTGAGACTTGGGGAGAGGAACGGCGGTGGAGTGGGATAGCGAGGATCGGGATGCATAGGCATACGTGGGTGGGGGTAAAGTACTCTAGGAAGTACTAAGAAGTAAATCCGATTAACCGTTTTATCGTTTACACCTTGTTTGGTTGTTTCATGTGAATACTCTATATCATTTTTTACCATGGTCCGTCGCGATCGAAGTCTACAACTTTGTATCCCTAAATTTCTATATTTCCATGCATATTCTAGACGCATCCACTGATGGCATACGTACTCCGAATGAGCATTAACCCGACGAATCAAAGCAACCTGACATGGAGTCCTGGACAAAGCAACGCGTTACACGAGGAGGAGAGGAGAGGAAGAAGGAGAAATCTCATCAGTGAGAGCGGTGAGAGCGGTAAAAGGTAGAAGGGAAAAGGAGAAGAGAAAGAAAAGGAACACGCGGAGGGAACAACTCATGCGGGAAAAGGAGAGGGTGTTCTAGAATGTGGAATTTTTGGTTTCGTGGGTCCACCACATGCTCCGTGTACCCATATACTCAAGTACCCGTGCGCCCACACAGATCACCACACTCTGAACTCATATAGAGACATCCACGTACGCTCGCGTGGAGTATGAGGTGGGAGGTGGGACTTTGTGGTGGACGGTAAGCAGTTCTAAGGAAGATTGAAGGAAGGTTGAGCTTTGAAGCTCGAGATGGACGGTGAGAGAGGGAGAGGCGGGGAGACAGGGAACGTGTAATTCGACGCATTGGCTGGCGTTCGGTGCTCGACTCAAGTGCATTCTCGTCTCCTAGAACCCCTCCTGAGTACCCCTCACCCCTACACTTACCCCTGCCTATGCAGAGTTCTGAGTTCTCTCACTGCTCAACTCAAGCGAAGTCATCATCATCAGTAAAGCATGGAGGCACATCTCAGAGAAACAAATGAATAGAGTATGTAGAGTATAGTGGTGAGGTGGGTGGTGCTTGATGTGTGAGTTTCCGAAAAAGGTATTTTCTCAAGCGAGGAAGATATCATTTCTTCCGTGATGCGTGAGGCATGAGGCGTGGTAGAGAGACATGAGGCAAAACAGAAGCGTGGCGATGCGTGAGGTATCAAAAAGGGAGGGTATACTTTATACGTACTTACACAGTGTGTAAACGTGTATACTGCTCGCCTAGGGTGAGCGTGAAGGTGAAAGGCGAGGGTCAGTTCGTGTATGTAAGAGTGAGAGTGAGGGGAGGGGATGAGGAGAGGTGAGGGGAATGAGAAGCGGGAGTGGGAGTGAGAGGATGTGGCGGTGGAGTGGGTTTCTTACGTTTGGAATAGAGTATATTGGGTAGTATTAGACACAGATGGATGTTTTGGGCGTGTATACTCTACTCCCTTGAAGTGGCACGTTGCACGTTGAACGTCGATCTCGTATTGTATTGAATTGTATTGTAATTCTTTAAGCCACGGTGTACTCTAGAGTATACAGTGTCGCGAGATCGTCGGTGAAACCACAACCACAACCTCCAGCTCCCAATTCCCAGATCCCAAAATCAAGTCACAATTCCCACTGCATAGTAAATGATAAGCGGAAAATGACAACACCCGAACGAATGACAATCAAATGCGTCATGGGGTGTAACGAAAGAAATCTTACTACATACCGCGGTCGGTAGGTAAGTCCCCTATTCACCCAATCACCCTACGGACGCTCGTTATGCGGTAAATACTCTATCTCTATGCCGCACCGTACCGCACCGCGGCTTCACCCATGCACAAGCGAACGAACGAACGAACGTAACGACGGTGATCGAGAGCACCCAACAACGAGCGAGAGCCACCCAACGATAAAACGATAAAACGATAAAGCCACCGTATCCCTTATTTTTAAGACGCGATCGCCGAAGGAAGAGATGACGATCACCCCTAATCCTAATTCTCAATTCCGGGGGTTGAGAGAAACTTGTGTACTCTACTCTAGACATGTAGGTAGATAGTAGCTAGGTACGTTCTGGAATCATCTACACTCATCTACTCTTCCGCAGGGTTGACACAAAGCAAGGGTTAGTACAAAGCAAGGGACGCTGGAGAAACAAAGATATGGAGGAAACGGTGTAGAGTGTAGAGTGAGGTAGGGTTGACTTGACGTGTCGAACGAGGGTATTTGACTTTACATCTTCGCTTGGGAGTCTAGACCTTTTTGTGGACTTTGTTTTTCTCTCCCTTAGCTACTCTCACTCTCACCCTCACCTCTCACCACTACCAACTAACATCCGGAGTCCAGGGGTACGGATTATGAGGTACGTACTATGGGTTACGTCGTTGGGCGTGGGGGTTTCAATCGCAGCGAAACGTGAAAATGCACGTATGCTTTTAGTCTGTCTAGCGTGTTATCGTGTAACGCATAATGGGTTTAACGTGCGTAAGATGTACAGTATGCACGGGTGTAATGGATGTAATGGGTGTAGTGTGAGTAAGTCCGAAAACGATGATGTAGAGGGTATATCCCACCAAGGCGCTGCGCAGTCGATCAGTCAATCAGTCAAGCCGTGTCATCCGTGTAATTTTAGTGCTCTTTGAATGAGGTGACAGCGATGCTACCAATGAATTGAGTAGAACTAAGTAAGGGACTGAGAGAAGATAGAATAAGAAAACGCCGACGAGCAGAGAAATGATTGATAAGAGTAGTGCAAGAAGGAAGAAGGAGATGGGAGAAGTGATGCGATGCGATGAGATGGGATGGGATTAGCTGATCGACGGGTTTCGTTTACTGGCGCCGAAGTTCGATTGGTTGTTTAGGAGGGACAGGGGGTGGTTGGTCCTTCGGATGTGGTGAGGAAGGGAGCTGCTCTCCGACCTTTTTTTTCGAGTCTTTGGATATCTTACGCGAGATTAAATGTTATATACCCAGGTATATCTGGCAAGTTGAATGATACGAAGCATAATGATTAACTCACCCCTAGTATCTTCCTCCTGAGTACCCTATACTCCTAGCCAACCTCTCGGTCCCGGAGAAATGTACCCCTCTCCTCCATTGAGAAGCGTATTCTGCCTAAGGGGCGACAAGAGGGAGGGAGAAAAGAGACGCATTCAGAGTGAATGCAAATGAATTGTCTGGATGGAGTCGACGCCACTTGAACCCCATCTATGGTCCATGCGTTTACTGAGTACGATGATGGATGATGGAGACATGTTTCGGTTGACAAAAATAAAGCGCAGGATCAGGCGTGGATGGTCAGAGGATTGATTCAGGTGGTGGGTGCCGGTGAGGATGTACGTACGGACGTGCTGTGTGTGTGCTCTGTGCACCCGATTACTAGATATTAAATGACATAAGAGAGAAAGATCCCTCATTCGCGGGTTACACAATCGTTTTCAGGGGACGGGACGTCCTGATTCCTCACTCCTCACTAGAAACACCCAACGACAGGTCACGATCCTTCATTCGTAGCCCGTGTTGTTCTAAATACAGCGTATCCCCCTTTATTCCTTCCCATGTTATGTTTTTTTTTCATTTCTTCATGAAATGAGATCTAGAGCTCTCTGATCCCATGCGAAGCGGTTTCTGCTACCACGATGCAAAAAAGAAGAAGAAGGAGTCAAGGCAAGGGGTGTACATGCTGAGAGACGAAATCGCTACTTATACCTCAAGTCATCAGGGTCGACCCAGCGTATGCTCTGATACACCCCTTCAAGAATAACGGAGAACCCTCTACCTCGACGGTCAACCTTCCTAGTGCGTAAAACGTCCTTTGACCGTATAGTATCAGAGTCTATCGTTTTCCGAATCCGCGCCGACCCTATCCAATCCATGATCCCCTCCAGCTTCCTCTCCCCTCTGATGCATGATGCATGATGGCTGTATCCGCTTCGTTCGTTGTATTGCGTACGTGGTGACGAACTTCTCCCGTGAAGTCGACGAGGAACTGATCATCCTTTATCCTTTGTATCCTCTTTACCTCTTATCCTTTTATCATTTCTTCCGTGTTTCCTTCTTTTTGGTGAGCAGGCAAATCGATACACCTCCATGTCGATATTTTTCCGCTCGTCGGTTTTTGTGGTGAAGCTTTTGACGCTGTGGATGATGGTGATGGGTTTGAGAAAGGGAGGCAATGATGGCCGGCGACCCTGAACTCACTCTCAAGAGATCCACAGCACAACGAAGCCCAGCACGTTTTCCTCTCACTCTCACTCTCAGGCTGGTATCCACCCAGGGCTCACCACATCACCACCCGCATCTGTGTAACGTTCAACCCTCATCTGGTACCCCCAGCGAAGCCCCGTTTCGCGTGTTTCGCGTTCTCGCTGGTATTGATAAATTTCATTTCAGTTTTCGAACCCTCCTTTTTCCGGTGCGTCGTTTCGTTCATACCGTTCCGGAAGACGATTGACTCTTCGCTCCGATCCTATAGAGTCTCGACTGGTGACTTGCTTTACTCGGAAGGTCCTCGGTCTCAAGGTGTTTCGGGGAGATTGAAATCTCTCTCGCTCCCCTTCTTTCGATGGCGGATGACATTGTGAGAATGGGGGGACCATTGTGACGCATGACGGACTGCGGTGGGGAAAGGCAATGAGCGAAAAAGCATATGGAGTCACCGTTGTTTCGGGATGGGGAGGTTCTGGGCTGGTTTTTCACGCCGATAAGCGTGTTAGACTCAGTAAGTATTATGCTCTCTGAGTCTGTCTGTCTGACATCAACTTGGCAGCGTCATCGTCTGACGCAGTGAGCGTGGATTTTAACTAGCGCGATGCATTTGCCTGGGAGCTCACTCTACCAGGGGTTGTCCCTGACGCTGGTTCCACTTTCGATGTGCGTACTGAGGAGCCCTCTCAATCACCATCTTCGCCTTCTAATTGATACGCAGTGGATGCCAACTACTCTTCGTCTTCCGGAGGATCAGCTGTTGCTCCCATTTCCTGGTGCATTACAGGCTAACAAACGTTCGACGGATCCGATTCTAGGAAATAGACAAGGCCGCGGTCATAAAGACTAATCTATGAGAGGCTGGGAATAAGTCCTTGGGTAATGATATCACAAGAAGGGGATGGCATGGGAAATGGGGGACGGGTAACATCATTCCACAGGAACCTGGAAACAAGGGACTGGTCCACCAATGAACGTCAACAGCCCTCTTTCCAGATCTCAAGTGTTGAGTACTTTTCGCTTTTGAAACCCTTATGCTGATCTGACACCGCTGGTATTAGATTTGGAGGTTCGCTGTGTTTGGAACTTGCTCGGAACCTTCGTTCTTGAGTTTGAGATCTAACGGCTGCAAATGACGCAGTTTAGCAAGCTTTCGTGCGTCGGAGGTATCGATATGTCTTCTGACCTCTAGGAGAAACCGACGACATATGGACCACCGAATACGGGACCTGGAAGAAGCACGGCGTCGCCATCTTCTTTCGCAGATTAGGGGAGGAAAGGGGATTTATAAAAACCGAAAGCGAGAGCCACGATCTGGGGGGACGATAATTGGACATCAAGTGATACACGCATGCCCATGGGGGTCGCGTTCGGAGATCACTTCTGCACAAACATACGTACGTGGAAGTAACGTTCAATGGTCACCAGAACGCGGAATTTGAATTCATTTGACAGTCCCCGTTGATTCTATAATTGCATCGATGATATCAAACATCAGAGCGGCCCTTTCTTCCTTATCATCCACACGCCCTGCATTTCTCTACCATCTACAACAGGCCAAGAAGCATCGCACCGTTTTTATACATGGTCTATATTCAAGATAGCAACCGAGTTCATGTATTTTCTGTGCACGAAGTCCCTGCGACAGTGTGGACTCGTTACTCATGTGAGGTTCTGAACGACTCGGCTTCGCACGTCGAAATACCGCCGGTTTCAGTACGTCTTTCGGCGCGAAATAGTATTGACTAGCTGACGGATGAGAAGTCTTTACATGTGCAGTTGCGAGGGGACACCCAATTTCGAGGGGTCTACCATAATTTTCTTTCCCAGTGGCTCTTCTCCTTCGAGTTGATCTTGGGCAAATATCATCTTTACGATACAGGGAAGAGGACAAGTCCCATACCCGGCCCTAGCTAGCTGCTATGCAAGGGAAATATAGACTAAAGGGAACTTCCCCCTGAGAGTCTAGAACAGCATTATAGCGACAAGGAAGGACACGATGCTGACGGAAATAGCACCATGCGGTTTCTTGTTTTCTCTCAGTTCGTCATCTGCCCTCTCTCTTCTCAACCGCGGTCTCAGGTCGGCCAAGTTCTAACTGAAGCGATCATAGGGCAAGTTAAACTTCTAAAACACGGGACGTTCTCAGCGTGGACTATGTTTGCAATCTTGGAAACGCACGATAGTCGCTCGGCAACTGTGCAACGCCTGAATCCCGTCGATCTTCTCCTAGCGAGCGCCACATCGTATTCCTGGATATGGTGCCAGGGTCGAGTCATTTCCACCACTATGTCCTTCCTGCATCCATGACCTATTTTATTTAAAGCGTCCATCACGTTCGCCTTCGAAACAGGAGCTTACTTAAGTTCTATGATTCCTATCAGTCAGAGATACTTTGGCTATTCGGATGGAAAACTAACCATCTTCGACCACTAAATTTATCAGCGCCGCAGTGGTACCTCCAGCGAGTTAATGCGGCGTCCATGCATCTAGGATGTATCTCCGTGGACTACCTCGCGATGATATAACAAGACTCTGTCGTCAGTCCAACAATCACCGTGAGGTCGTGCAAGCTTCTGGCCCTTCTCGGAAAACATATTGAAGCAGTACACTCCGATTTCGTTTCAAAGTGATCGAGGCCTTGGCTATGTCGTCAAATGCATCCATTTCTGTCAGCCCATTACGAAGTTGTTCCACCGAAATGAGATGGTGGACACGAGACGTCAAGTTGATCGACTGGAGATTGGCTCAGGGTGGGCGTGTCTGCGAAGAAAAAATGAGGGCACTTCTCTGGCCGAGTGTGGGGCCAGGTTTAAAGCAGAGTGTTGTTTCCAATGGCTACCTAAGGGCTGTGATCTCAGCACAATAGTAAACGTAATTCTGAAGGAAGGAAGCGAGAGTGGAGCCTTGAAGCTTTGCCCCGGCTAATCTGGTCGAGGATAAGGTTAGCCCCAACCTTGTCCTAAGCGTTGTCAAACAATAGCAAGCTCGGCATCATAGACGTGCAAAACCCGCATCGTTCGGAATCCAGGAAATCTGCCGCGCAGCCTGAGGCTAGCGAAAGCTTCGTACAGGAGTTAAGTACGCATCGCAGCCGCATTTTTGATCTGTTGTTCACGATGGTGTACCCTTCAATTCGCCGTATGAAACTACACGACAAGTTTTCATCTTACCTGTTATCGATAAAAGGCTACTACACGAGGGGGCACAAAGCCAGGGATATTCCAAGTATAGAGATAGAGCTCTGATGTGCGGTAAGTAGTTACGTCACGCACGAGCGAACGTGAGTTCCGAAGGGTCACAATCCATCGAAGAACCCTTCTATACTGCCCGCTCCACTTGGTAGAATCCTTGAAAATGATTGTACTTTTATTCGTCTTCGAGCTTAAACTGAAGGGCTTCGGGAAGTGGAGCAGTTTCACCGAAAGTTCTAAGTCAGATCAATTAGGAGCCAAAGGGGCCGATTCCCTTAGGAGCTCAGGAGGGCGAACAGCGAAAGCCCTCGTCATCCTATCATGGCTTGACATCATAGCCCGTCATCTACAGTCTCAGAAGGGCCGGGCATACCGTCTCACGGATCGTCGCTCTCAGGTCACGCGCATGACGAGAGATTCGGGGTGCAAGTCATTCACGAACTCCGCGATAATTCAACGTTCAACGTAACACCCTGTGGCAACTTTACCTCAACGGCCTGGTCTCTAGGACCCATGTCAACTTAACCGTACGTAGTCAAAATCCACTCCAGTACCGCCAAGCCTGTCGAGTCTCCAGATGACCGGTGGTTGGCCATGCTTCTACTAATCCTCACTTGACAGCCTTTTCGAATACACGAACGCTGTAACTAGCCACGGTGACCTGAGCGGCGCTTTCGACCCTATCGGGGCTTGCCCTCCGGCGTTTGACTAAATCGCCTTCGACCAACTCACCCACCAGGCGGTGTGGTCAGGCGGTATCTTGCCATCGGATTTATAGCATGCAAACCACTGGCGTGCCGCCGCCTGAGGCCTGAGGCTTCATCTGATTACAATGTGCCCGGCTGTTAATAGTACCAGATGTCTGGGATCAGAAGTTCGTGTCATATCTCGTGGCAAAGTTAATGAGGATCAGACGACTTCACCGGGCATTTCTCAAGTAGCGACTCGAGCTGACGCATGGATTCGACCCTGCATGCCTTATCTATAACAACGCCAATTAATGAACGACGACAAGGAGATGCATGGCTCTTGCCTCGACGTTCGATTAGTACCCCTAGCCCAAGGGGAAGTATATTGTGCTCAGCTTCGACTTTGCCAACACGAAGAGCGGCCACTAAACCATCAACGCATCAATGCATCATGCATCATGACCGATCGAGAAAACGTGGCCATCGAAGTGAAGAACTGACATTTCTGGGCTCGCCACCGTGAGGATTAATTTTCGCTCACAAGTAGCATCGACCCTACAGATTGATCTCAGTTATGGACCGAACAAGTTAGGATAAAAGTACCAAACTGACCCCAAACCTCCCTTCTTGGCGGTTCCTCGATCGACAACTTGCTGCGGAAGTGGGCACGACCTCCAATCAAACATACCAAGTACCAAAACCCACGCCTCAAGTGACACTCTCCAGGGAATGGACGTAGTCATCACAGGCCCCGCGCTACCCAAGAGTCGGATAAACCTCCCCGCTGTAAGTGTGTTCAACTGTTTGCTAGCAACCACGGACCAAAGCGCAGAGCGAGAAACTCTTAGATATGGGCAACCTTCTGCCGGCTTCTATAATGGCATCCATTAAGGACTCGAAGATCGCCCCACCCGACTCTAACCGAGGTCGTAGAACACATGTCGTAGTAAGGGTGCAACAGTGCTTCAGGCACAAGCGTAGCGTCCGTATGTATTTGGCAAGCGCGACAACCATGCGAGCTGCATGATGCCTACTCGTGTTAATTCTTCGGACGCAAAATGGAAGCCATACGCGTGAGTACAGAGTGAACAAGCTAATACAGTTACAGTACTCACGTATTCAATCAATGGAGCAGGTAACGTTAAGAAATGTGGATGATCAATAATGATCAAGGCTTGACAGGTGGGTGAACCATGTAAGCTCTTCCCACCAGCGTAGTAGGTCCATGGTGCGTCCAATAACAAGAAAGCTTCCTATTTGAAGTTTATCCCCAAATAAGGCCGTACGTACCTACATCCACACCATTAGCGAGATCTTCACACAGACTCGAGAAACGACCGATGTGGCGACTTTGTTCGGGGTAAGACTTTCTTTCGCATTTTCTCTTCCTCGCACCGTCTCGGGCCGAAGAGAGGTTATGAGAGTCCGTGGACGATAAAGGGCGCATTCACGATAAGCTCAAAACGAGTGGAGCTAGTTCTATGATTTGAGTAAACTTACGGTGATATTAGAGGCATAGCATCACAACCGCAACCACACCAAAGGCGGGGCAGGAGTTCTTCCGGAGGCCCGTCCTCTGAAACCACATGTGTCTGTTCCCCAAAACTCAATTCACTCTATACTCTTTAGACTTCGAAGGGACCAAAGATAGATCCGTGGAATTTAGTTTGGTAGTGGCACAAAAGAAGTCCGTGTGGACGACGGGGTCAAGTGATCACTAAGAAAAGAACCTAGAGGCAAGATCTTCCCATATCGCAACTGGGTTATTGACGCTGTGAAAGAGAAGGCAAAGCGTTAGTTTAGGAGGTCCGCATCCATGAGAAAAACCACAGAGATCAAAGCCGCGAAACAGGCAAGTCAAGGCACCCGTAGAAGGAAGACTCACTTTGCCGTCGTCAGAGGTAAATTGAGGTCAGCTGGGTGATCTTGCCACTCTAGAATAACCACGAGTAGAAGTAAGTTGACAAGGCTGAGGAACGCAGTGAGAAAACTGACCTTCCGGTTCTGCCGTGTTATCTATCCCGAAGCCCAATCGAAAGGTAATACCTTGCACACCGTTGACCAACCTAATGGAAGGGATCAATATAGGCGTCATACACGGGGAGGTCATGTAAAAATGTTAAGGGCCCTGGCCATTAATGGACGTCCCGAGGTCTGCTATCCATGAAGGACATTCGATCAGAAGAAACGCTCGGCCAAGACCGAGCGAAAAAGATCGAGCGCACAGCAGATGTGAGAAACCAAGGTCAAACGACCTTATCAAGGTGGGATAACGACGGAGTCCGAGAAAGTACTCACAGGTCAGGTGGGGCCAATGGATTACTCTTCAATTGGGCGGTCTATTGATGTAACGATGTCATCGGAGGTATTCCCTTCGGTTGAACTGTGAAAAACTTACTTTAACTTCAGTATCCATGGTTGAGAAGTCGGTGGATTGTCCACCGACGGTACCGCAGAATTCCTGTTTGACGTCTTTCTTACCGCCCAATACAACAGTCTTCACGCCCTCCTCCTTGGCCATGGTGATCTACAGGGGAAATGCGCGATGAATAGGGGAGACCGGAAGATGCCGACACGCACTCACACTAAAGAGGGAGCAAGAACTCGCGCATCTTGGGCAGACAGTCAGCACCAAGGCGGCAATTTTCCGAGTTGGATACGAACCTTCCATTAGATACGATAACCACTTTATTGGGAGCGAAAAGGGGAGCATCTGGGGGTATTCCAAATGATTCGGGTTGACACTCTTGACCAAGTCTACCTCTAAACTGAGTGACGAGGTTCGATAAGAAGAAGAGTTTGATCACCTTTGACTGAAGTCGTCCTTATGCCCATTAAGGGTCAGCTCGACTGGAGGTTGGAGCCAGTCAGTGGTTGGCGAGAAAAACACTCCGCTGGCATTCCTCCATTGTATGGGATTGAAGAGGAGGTTGCCGCGAGGGTCGAGGTTCTTCGTGATAATATTCTGGACGATGAGCTGAGCCAATGGCCCAGCACGGGCCTTAGTATCGAGGCCAGCTTGAGGCTCAGTTGTGCTTTTGGGACCGATGATCTGATGATAGGATATTTCTGGTAAGTGGCGCATTTGAGAGCTAAGAGCAGACTCACAATGCGGTGAAGCCACTGGAGGTCAATGAGTCAGTGCATTCGCGCTTAGAAGATGAGCTAGACCTACATGGGCTATGCAGATAAATCCTGTTAAATTTGGGTAAGTAACAGGCAAACGAGCTAGGGCATAATGCATAATGAACGTGAAACCCACCACCACCGTTATTACTCTGAGAAGGTCTAACATTAGTTTCACTACAAGATCACAAGGAAATTATCTACCCACCACATCGACCACAAGTTGAGTGGCACCCTGAGACTTCAGAGACAACAGACCCGTCAACAAGCTATTGAGGAGCCTATCAAAGCTTGAATCAGAGAAACTGCCGAGGGCCAGAACACCAGTTTTCCCATCCTTAAGCAAGTAGAACTGGGCGACGTTCAACGAGCCATTCACTGCAGGAAGTGCTGGTGTCAGCGCAGGAGGAAGAACAACGTCGGTGACAGGCGAGTCGTCCAATAGAACGTTGACTTTATGTTTACGTTGGATGTCGATGGGAACAGGTGGTTGTTGCTGAGCTTTCGAGAGAGGGGTGCTAGAAGGGTCGATTCGGGCAATTGAATCAGCGTTCAAGTCAAAGCCATTGGTACCAGGGACGGCCTTGCAATTCCCCGCAAGGAAGGAGGCCCTATCCGTGAAGGGGACGGCGGAGGGCGTGATGCGAGAACGATACGGTAACTGTAGTAGAATCGACGGGTCATGCCATGCAACAGTTCAACGAGACAGCCAGAACTTACTGAGAAGGTTTCAGGTAAGATATGGCCAGAGCGAATGACGGTTAGGATGACGCGATCGTCTAATGGAAGTGACTGTTGGGCGAAATTACCCATGATGTAATTCCAACCTGCAGCGACGCGTTGGTAACTTGAGAAGAAACTGGAACCACCCGGGTAAGCGTAGATCATGGCAGGGCGCATATGCAACATACGTGTTCTGCCTCGTTCCCAAAGCTTGAAAACTGCCAGTGATCAAAGCATTGGCGTTGACAGCATCGAAAGGGGGACGGCCATTGATGAGGAGGACTTGTGCGCCATTTAACTGTTTGATAGCTTTAGGAGGAAGATTAGGGAGCAGGAAGGAGATGCTCACGGATTCGAGCTTTCCCTTCAGACCCAAAGGTAGCGCATTTTGCCAAACGTCAATTTGGTCGGCGAACTCGGCTGAGGCTACGGCGAAGGCCTCTGGAGCGATATGAACGCTTTGAATTCCATGTGAATCCGTTAACAGGACTAAGGGAGTAGGAAGGAAATTCGTAAAGAAGGCTGCGATCCCGAGTCAGTAAGAGCGTTATGACGCATATAAGAGGCGTTTTACAGTCGAAGCATCTATTGATCCAAACGCAATGTCCGTCATTGAGGCGTTTCAAGGTGCGCGACAAGTCGATGTGAAGGTCATAGTCGGATGCGAATCGCTGCGACCTGATGCGAGCTAGGTCCTTCATGAGATCTTCATGCACGTCATTGTTGAAAGGTGCAGGTGCTCTGATTTGATAATTGACTGATGTATGAAATGCGAGCGTTTTGTTGACCACATCAAGGATCTATTCTCCAAAGTGAGCGTCATGCTTAGATTTGCTAGCGAAGGTGATAACATACATTTGTTTTGAGACTTTCATCCACCCGAATAGACTTGAAGCAAGCTCTAACGTCTTTCGGAGCCACCCATTTCTGTCCTGCAATAGCAGCGCAAGGATCTGCAGCCCGAGTCTCAAGCGCATCAGCTCCCACCAGAAGAAGTCCAGAGACTGCGACCGTCAGCCACGCTAAAGTGATCATCCTAAGGCTAACCGAGGGTACGCAGGCGAAGAGAGAGCAGGTCGTTACCCAGAGGTTGACGTCCTGAGAGGCCTGCGCTTTAAATGGCGCATAAAGATGCACTTATTACGAAGCAGGATGTCGAGATACTCGAGAAGAAGCGGTCTGACCACGCGGTCCGTTACGAAGTCTCCCTCGTAGTGGGTTCGCCATGAGGTTTCCTTCGGAAAGTAGGCACATTTGGACACGCTTGTTGTCGGTAAAAAATATCATCACGACGCGAACGCAACGAGCTCAACGTCCGGCGGCGCATGCAGGCGCATAGAAGAGGTACTCGAAGTCGCGAGAGGGTCTCGAAATGAGGCATTATTCGGGGTTCTGTACGATGTGGAGGTCATGGGAGGAAAGAAGCTCAAACTCGCCGATGCTTTTGCCACCCTTCGCCACCTCCATGAATCCCACGCGTCGAACACGATCGGCGCGTTAACCCCGTACTGTTAGCTCCGCGGAGAAAATGTCAGGGGATGGATGGATGTGCATGACCGAGAGGGTCGCGTCTTTCCAAGTTGAACGTTGAACGTAACCCATACACCGAGCACACGAGCGGCATTTGTGAACTATCCGGTTTCTGAGTCGTCGATAACTTCTGTGAGGCCAGCAAGAGGCCAGTGATATCTTTCTGTGGTATACTCTATACTAGCAGTCGTGCACGAGAACTCACAAGAATTGCTGGTCGATTGGCCAAATCGAGGCGGGCATAGGTATACATGAACGAAACCAGAAAACCCGCCGCCACGCGTTGGAAACCACAGGTAATCTATAAAGGACAATTTAGATAATGTGAAACTGATGGCCGATGAGCTGCGCTGAGAAACTCTCACAAAAGACCGTAATAGACTCAAAACTAGTCTAAACCACATCTGACGCAGTGAAGCAAATTGGGACCCTCAGAACTTGGAGGGAGGAGGGAGAATAGCAGGCCAGATCCGATGGTCTAAAGTATTGATCAATAAGATAGATTTATTCATACCAAGCTCTGAACAGTGCTCTATTTAAATAGATTCAGAAGTGCGATGGCATGCGAGGCCGAGCTTTTCAGAAGAATCTCGAAGCAAGCTCTTCCCAGATCGCGACAGGGTTGTTCACGCTAAAATACACCTCAGCAACACAAGAGTACAACGATGTTAACTGGACTCACGTTTTCAGCGTCAAGGGCAGGTTCAGATCTGCTGGGTGGTCTTCCCACTCTGCAACGGAGGAGAGCATTGAGTTAATCGTTCAACGGGGATGATCGAGAGATATTGAAACAAACCTTCAGGTGCTTCGGGGTTGTCGATACCAAACCCTAGTCTCCAGGTGATACCTTGTACACCATTGACCAAGCTGAAGATGAAATTCAGCCTTCGTGAGCGTGAAAGGAAGTCAAGGGGTAGGGACTCACAGATCAGGGGGAGCAAATGGGTTGTTCTTCAATTGAGTCGTCTATTTGGCCAGAAAAAAGTAAGTCTGTCGAATCGAATATAACAAGTGAAGGAACTGACCTTGACTTCGGAATCCATGGTGGAGAAGTCCGTAGACTGCCCTCCAACAATCCCGCAGTACTGCTGCTTAACATCCCTCTTACCACCAACTACGACGGTTTTGACACCTTCGTGCTTGGACATCGTGATCTAAGGGACCATGTTTTCAATACCTTCGGCAGTAGCTCAGCCAAGTGGGTGGGACCTACGCTGAAGAGAGAGCAGGAGCTCGCGCATCTGGGGCTTTGTGAGTAGGGAACCATGAAAGAAATGATTAACGCACCTTCCGTTGGATACGATGACGACCTTATCAGGGGAGAATAACGCAGCATCGGGGGGTGCACCGAACGACTCGGGTTGGCATTCCTGTCCCAACCTATTCCACATTGAGAACACAAGATCACAACGGGACGTGGATGAGCATACCGCTGGCTGAACGCATCGGGCTTTCCGTTCACAGTGACCTCAACGGGAGGCTGCAACCAGTCTTCATCTTTGCCGAAAAATTCATTGTTGGCGTTCCTCCATTGGATGGGGTTGTAAAGGAGGTACGCATTGGGATCGAGGTTCTTCTCCACAATTTGCTTCACGATAAGCTGTGCCAAAGGTCCCGCACGAGCTTTGGTATCGAGACCGGCTTGCGGGACTGTCGTGTCCTTGGGACCGATAATCTGGAAAAGGCAAGGTGTCTATCAATAGTTCGTCCGATGGGTAAGTACATAGGAACGCACGATGCGGTGGAGCCACTATGATCGAGGGAGAGAATGGGAATCAGTTATCTTGAACGGGAAAAATGAGAAGCGAGGTAAAATTTACGTGGGCAATGCAGATAAAGCCTTTACAAAGGGGCAACATATCAGGTACTGAGATAGTCATAGAGGTCTGGAATGCGTACCTCCACCGTTGTTAGTCTATCCAATAGAGTGAATCAGAATTCCCAGGAGATAGATATTGAGATACCACGTACCACATCAACCACGAGTTGAGTTGCACCCTGCGATTTCAGGGAGAGCAACCCATTCAACAAAGCATCTTGTAGACCGGTGAAGCTGGAATCAGAGAAACTTCCGAGCGCAAGGACACCCGTCTTTCCATCCTTAAGCATATAGAATTGGGCAGCATTCCGAGACCCGTTGACGGTAGGGAGAGCGGGTTGCAGCTCCGTTGGTAACACAACGTTAGACAACGGGGAATCATTCATGAGAACGTTGACCTTGTGGATACGGGCATCTTCAGCTGAGAGGGGAGGTTGTTGCTGAACCTTGGCAAGAGGAGTGTCCTTGGGGTCGATGCGTGCGGAACTCTCCGAGTTGAGGTCACGTCCATTGGTAGCTGCAACGGCCCGACAGTTGTTCGCGACGAAAGAAGCCCTGTCAGTGAAAGCGACAGCGGAAGTGGAGATGCGAGAGCGATATGGTAACTATTGCAAATGATGAGCTCGACTTGAGCGCGAGAAACAGAAGAAGGCGTACGATGAAGGTATCTGGCAAGAGACGACCAGTGCGGAGAACAGTCAAGATGACATTGTCAGACAAAGGTAGTGCCTGTTGAGCGAAGTTGCCCATAAGATAGTTCCAACCGCCCGCTGCGCGTTGGTAACTTGAAAAGAACCTGTAATCCACGAAGAGGTCAGAAGAGTACAACAAGAGTACAACGCGAGTACGATAGGTGGTAACATACCCATTTTGCCTCGTACCGAAAGCCTGGTAGCTTCCGGTAATTTTGGCGTTGTCGTTGACGGCATTGAATGGCGGGAGACCGTTGATAAGGAGGACTCTTGCACCATTGAGCTAGAGGATACAATTGAGTCAATTATTAAACCCGGGTATTGTGATGCGCACCGATTCAAGGTTTCCCTTAAGACTGAATGGCAGAGCATTCTGCCACACGTCTATTTGATCCGGGAATTCAGCGGTGGCAACGCTGAAAGCTTCGGGGGCGATGTGGACGTTTTGAGAGCCATCTCGCCCGGTCAGCAAGACGAGGGGAATTGGGAGATAGTTCGTGAAAAAGGCTATGAAGGTGCTTGATTAATGACTGTTTGATGATAGAAGGTGACGCGAGCCTTACAGTCGAAACAACGGTTAATCCAAACGCAGTGACCGTCGTTGAGGCGCTTCAGTGTGCGCGAAAGGTCGATGTGAAGGTCGTAGTCTGAAGCATATCTTTGCGCCTGGATTCTTTGTAGCGACTTGACGACATCTTCGCGGACATCCTTGTCATACGGAGGAGGGGCCTGGATTTGGTAGTTGGTAGACGTATGGAAGGCGAGGGTCTTGTTGACGACATCGATTATCTACGACATATTAGATGAATGCTGAAATCTCAATCGTTAGGCGACAGACGTACATTGCTTTTGATCGTCTCGTCCACTTGGATAGACTTGTAACAGGCGCGAACGTCTCTTGGTGCAACCCACTTTTTACCTGCGATTGCAGCACAGGGATCGGGAGCGCGTGAGTCTAAGGCGGCTCCCTGAGTCGGGAAAGCAGACGTGAAAGAAGCAGTCGCTGCTGCGAGTGCAAGCCACACCGAAGGAACCATTGGAAGGTAAGCAGATAGCAATGCTTAACGTGGTGAGAGCAAGCCATGGTCGCGTCTTTTATTGCATTGAGTACTCGGGACTTTGAGTGGCATTACGCGAGAGAGCAATATGGAACGGTTCAGCATAGAGCACGATACCAAGACCGTCCCTAGCCATATGGGCGTCGAAGAACTCGCGATTACGACGAAGTCATCATGAGGTTCGCCAACACTGCCTAAGCAGTACGAAGTACGTTGGAACGGCTGAAGAACGTCAGAGAAATAAGCATGGCGTTGATAGAGGCACAAATTATCTGGCTTCGCTGCTTACAAGTTATGAGAGTCCAAAGGCAACTGGAAGACGACCTGTGCCAAGGTTTTCTATGATGATCCTTCCCACGTTGAGAGTGAGCCATCCAGTCAGAAGTGGTCATCACGCAATCCATCCATGCGACCAGGTGCCATAAACCACACATTCGTCTGTGAGGTTGGCCTTGTTTTGTGATGTGTCCATGCAAGCAAATCCGTTAGGCTGGCCGCCCGACCAACTCGGATCTTTGGCTGCACAAGTTTTGCGAGGTTTGGCATGTGCTCATCAGCAGGCCATATCGCGCTTAAAAAGTTCACCAGAGTGGAGATACGTCTTTGAAAGAGTGAAGCTTGGGAGGATGACAAGTCGTATGTAGAAGAAGGAATTCAAGGAAACAAACAAGCGCTAGCCAAACGTCCGAGCTGCACCGCCACCCCGAACTTTCAACCCGAGCGATCATCACCACATCGGCATGGACAAGACAAAGCTCGCGTTCATCGCGGCCCCCATGGTGAATCAATCTGACCTCCCATTTCGACATCTCGTTATGAAATACGGCGCAACATTAGTATACACTCAAATGCTCATTCCAGACCAACTTCTGAATGACAGAGACTATCTTGAATTCCACCTACGCGATTTGACTCTTGGCCGCGGACACGCATCGGACGTTAGCCCTGTCGTTGTACAGCTTTGTGGTAACGATCCAGAAATAGTCGTCAAAGCCGGGAAAACAATTCAGAGTTACTGTGATGGGATCGGTGCGTTTTTGACATTCATCAGTACATTGACCGTTCCGGACGATCAGGGTCAGATTTGAATTTGGGATGTCCCCAGGAAGCTGCCTCGGAAGGCCACTATGGAGGCTATTTGCTGGGGCAAAAAGACTGGTCTCTGGTAGGCGATATCGGTATGTCCGCCAAAGAACGCTTCGCAGAGCCGCACTGACGGATCAGCTAGTTACCGCAATGAGTAGTTCTCTCTCTGTCCCTGTGTCGGCGAAGCTGCGGCTTTGCAACCCAGCATCAAGCACCTCGCAATTAGCTCAGAAATTGGAAGGTTGCGGCGCGTCGTGGATCACATTACATGCTCGGACCGTATCAGCGCGACGGCGGAGACATGGTCTAGCCAACCTAGAATACGTTAAGGCCTTGAAAGAGGTTCTTAATGTCCCCGTTGTTAGCAACGGAAACGTTCGTGAATGGTCACATCTCGCCTCCAATCGGGAGTTCACTGGCGCTGATGGACTCATGGTTGGCGAAAGTTTGCTAGCGAACCCTTGGTACATCACCACTTTTAGGAATATGATGGTGTATAGTCATTCCCAATTTTATCAGCTTGTTTTCAGGTCTCACACCAGATCCTTTCGAAATCTCACTCGAATACCTCTCTCTCTGCAAGGAGTTTCCAGAAACGGCCACCCTTGCTACCGTCCAAGCCCATATTCGGCATTTCATCGAACATAAACAGTGCGTAGTGAATGGTCCAAACCGCGGATTGGACTAACGAAGAGCTCAGTGGTCGGCGGCCATGGTATAAAAAGTTCCGGATGAAGCTTGGCTCGTGTGAGAGCGTTGAAGATATCGAAAGCCTGCTGACCAAGTGGGAGTATGGTCGTTCTCCAGATACTCATGAAGAGACGATAAGCTTGAACGTTCTTGTGCCCGATATGTGCAACGGCCATTCATTGGATCATCCAAGTGATCTCTGCGCTTCTTTTTCGTAGAGAGCGTTGGAGCTGTACGGCGGCTCTCACCGTGGCCATGTTTGCTGGATCTGAAGTAAGTTTTCGGTGGATATATGGTATCAGCTGCACTACTGACCTTTACGTTTAGGACACCTCCCGCGAGGTCGTTCGGATCTTTCTTCGTTCTGATGTTCTGTCTCCTTAAAGCATCTACATATATCTCTGTCGGTATGCGTCTGTCATTCAGCCTCTCTGATAGGACCCCTGATGCAACAAAAAAATAAATGCCTACAAGCGATGCACACACACGGTCTAAAAAGGCCCTTAGCCTTGCACCCAGATCCATGTTTACTCCTTCCCAGCTTGTACTACGTCTGATGATAATCAGCCCCCATCCGAAAGTCCATTCAGTGACTTACGATCGTCTGCGGAAAGACGTACCGGAATACCTGCTTTCGTTGCCTCATTCACGAGTAAGACTCTTGTTCTTGTTCACGAAGTTTGAACTAGGCGCGGCCAGGTCAGGCGCCTGATCGTCCTTAGATGATGGTGTTGACTGTTTTTTTAGTTTTGACTTACCGGCCTGCGGCGCGAACTCCATCCTTTGCGTCACCTATGAATGGCCACTAGGAACCCCTTCGTCAGTTTTCCTCGTCTGTCTACGTAACTCGTGAGGGACGACACATTACCCTTTCGCGACGTCCGACCTTGGTTGGCTAAGCCTATCTCGACCCCAATCCTGGTGTTATTAAAAATACAAGAACGCCTGCGAGTTACCTCGGGCTGCTTTCCTGACAATTTGCCCCCCGATCTAAGGAACCGCCTCGCTTGGCTTCGTTTCGCCAAGTTACGTCATCGTCAATATTGTCGTAGCTTCGTTTGTCGGCTAAACATGCCACATCGCTTGTCTCGAGGGAAGAGGAAGAGCAAAAAGAACTACCCTCTCAAATCGTCATGCGTCTTGGTATCTTTACCCTTGACGCCATCGGCCACTTCTGGCTTACCATTCACGTAAAGCCGAGGACCACCCACCCGCCTACCGCGTCCAACTTACAAAGGCTAACGGTGACTTCGCCACCACAACCCTTCTACCAGATGTCGGATCACTCAATCTCCTACTCCGAATCTACGACGCATCTTGATTTAGTATGTGTCGCCCGAGAGCCTTGTGCATAAATCGTAATTCTTGTCTTCCGGATCATCGTACCGCAACTTGGTCGTAATTTGTGTCTTTCGTTCCCCTTGGATTCGTGTGCATGCCTTCCCTTTAAGTTTAACAACCTCACCGATCGTCTTACGACCGACATTACTCATAGGGTCATGGAAGACCTTCCCGGTCTCGCAGCTTGGGGCTTCTTCTCTACCCACGTTAAATTGCATGATGCATCCACACTGATGTTTTCCCCCTTGTTTACGCGGATAAATGGCTGCGCAAGCAGAATATTGGAACCTCACTTCCTAAACGGCGCGTTCTTTTCCATGATCAGTTTCCACTTCGTTATTTTGGTTATCATGGGCCGTTATTCGAGGAGCCGAAATATTTTTCTATCGGCGGTGCTGTCCATCTCATTTGCGCGTAAAATCATCTATGTACTCGGTGTCACGACGTCAGCGGTTGACACACTCTGGAAGTGCGCGCGACGACCAAGAGCACTTCTCTCCATTCCATAGAGGGACCGGTGGGACCGTCTCTGATGTTATCGACCCAGGCCTTACTTGTGTCTTTAAAGGCCATGAGAACCGATTGTTGCCGAAGGTTGGCAATTACGATGAACACGGCGCGAACAACGACATCGGTCCGAGCAAGTTGTCCATTTGGTCTGCTTGGTCTCGAGTCCTTGGTTTCGTCTCGAAAGGGCCACAGTCGTAGCTAGTTCCTTTGTGCCAATGTGGATACCTTCATGGTCTCTTTCTCAGACGCACCGTAGTTATTCACCTCCTCGGGAGGTAAAGCCATGAGTTCATGAGGGTGCGCTCAGGTTCCTTACCTCTTCAGGGAGGTCATGATGAGAGTGGGGCGTTGATGTGAGATAAACAAAGCTGACCCGTGAGATGGCCGCTTACTTGTGAAATGGGCTGCATGCGAACGCGTCTGCATTTAGTTCTAGCGGTGAGCGCTGGGTGAGACCTAGACTTTTGAGAGGATTGCGAGTGGGTGCGGTGGATGGAGGGTTCATAACATAAGTTATATACTCGTCGTGTGGTGATACAGAGATCTCGATAGGGTGAAGTATCCAGCGTAGAGTGGTATCCGCTTTTACCCCAGCATCCATTCTTCAGGGAAACCAACTGCAAGGAGGGCTGTGTTGCCTAAGCCGTCTTTCCTTCCATTCCTTGTTCGACTAGTTTGCCGACCCATTGCTCGAACACCTCTTCGTGCAGAACACCTGACTCGTCGAAGAAGGCGCTGTACTCCTTGGCTTGTTGCATCTTTCCCCGAGCCAACAAGGATTTGCCACCATTTGTAGAGCGAACATATGATACAGATAGGTCGTATTTTGGTGGCGATGAAGGC
The DNA here is from genome assembly GCA_002583695.1 of Pleurotus salmoneostramineus. Taxonomy (NCBI): domain Eukaryota; kingdom Fungi; phylum Basidiomycota; class Agaricomycetes; order Agaricales; family Pleurotaceae; genus Pleurotus; species Pleurotus salmoneostramineus. Next base: position 27,652 of record BEWF01000086.1, read on the forward strand.
TCGGAAGGGATTGTTTTGGTGGCGATGGTGATGCGTTCAGTGACAATCTGAAACACAAAGTCAGGACGTGCAAACCGCGTGGACTGGCATGGGACGACTTACTCGTTTCGAGAACGTCTTGCGCTTCCCTACGAATACTATGTCGCCTTCAATGAAGTAGCCATACAGAGTTTGGATGGTCGTAAGAATGAAGTATCTGGCCGTGGAGAACCGATCAGCATGACACCCTCGTGACGTAATGACTGCAAAGTTATACGCACACTATGAGACCTGCCCACAGTACAGGCTTTGATTTCTCGAAATCCACCTTATACCCATAGAACGCCGTGCCAGCGGCGACGAAGGTACATGACCAGCCCAATGCCAACCGCACGTCCGTATGTAGGTGTATTTGGTTGAACAACGTCGGTCGCGACAAGTACTGCATTTCCATCGGAACACGAAGGAGAGAAATTTTCATCAGAAAACGACGAGGAAATGATTGAAGACACGACATACGCGTTTCACAGCGTCATCACAGGCGTTCTTGAGATCACTTAAGTTCGAGTTATTGACTTTGATCACTTCACGTTCCTCCGCAGGTACAACAATGCTCAGTGGACCGGTTGGTCTCTCGTCTTCAGTTTCTGAGAGAATGGGTGAAGAAGGTGCAGGGGCGTCGCCGTTAGTTTTCTTAGATTTTGCCATTGCGAACGCTGTGAGAGACGACGAGGTAATTCGTAGGATTTATGAGTTGGAGGTGTGAAAGGGAGGAAGAAGAGGAGGTTAGGTGAAACGGTGGACCTGCAACAGCCAGAGGTTGTGCAGAGGCTGGGCAGCCACGACGTGGTCGCCCACGTGGGATGGGACACGTGAGTACGAACCTCAGTTTGGACCGTGACGTCGCGGTGCTTCTGTTCTCACTCACTAGTACTCACTTCCAAGTTCGAGTTCAAATTCGGGTTTGGAATGAGATGATCCCTCCACAGCATATCGCCATCCTAGGCGGTGGCATTACCGGTCTCTCGTCAGCTTTCCACCTTTCCAAAAAATTCCCGCAAGCTCTCATCACCCTCCTCGAGCAGAAACCCAAGCTTGGTGGATGGGCTCAAAGTGAACGGGTGCATGTTAAAGACCATGACGGAACACCTTACTCCGTTCTGCTCGAAAGTGGGCCACGCACCCTTCGACCAAATGCAAAATCGCTATTGGAACTGGTGCGGACACCTCAGCCTCGTAGCCTTCCAAGGTCTTGACTCCTCTTGCTCCAAGGCTAGATTCACCTTTTAGGGCTCAAAGACTCGCTTGTGTTGACACCGAAGTGGTCTGAAGCTGCCCGGAAGCGCTATCTGTATATTCCTGAGAGGAGGGGACTCACCCCGTTGCCCTCTTCCATCCCTTCACTCCTTGTATCTCCTTTGAGATCATTATTCTTTCGCGCAGGCATACGCGACACTTTCCAACCGAGTTTGTCCAAATCCGATGAAAGTGTCGATGCCTTCTTGTCCCGACACCTCGGCGAAGAATTCGCGTCTACATTTGGGAGTGCATTGGTCCATGGGATTTATGCTGCAGATTCTAGGCAACTCAGCGTCCGTTCAGCTTTTCCAACGCTTCCTGAGACAGAAAGTCGCGGCCGTGGGAGGATTGTAGCAGGCTTGTTCATGCCTTCTGGACCAATTGCCCTCGATGGCCCCGACTACCAGTTGGGCGATATCCTCTCCGTCATGAAAGATGCTTCGGTTTATTCATTCCGAGAAGGACTCTCAACAGTAGTCATCGCCCTCTTACGCTATCTGGAAGATAGATCTAACGTCCGTCTGATTTCGGGGACTGGAATTGCTTCTTTGTCACTCGAGAATTCGAAACCAAAGGTCATTATGATTTCGATTTTATTTGGGGATGCCATTTGCTCAACGACATCATCCACCAGATTCAAACAACCACAGGCGAGGTCTTGACCCCCTCGCATGTTGTATCTGCGCTTCCCCTTGCCCAATTACACAAACTCCTGCCTCAGTCATCACCAATATCTCTACCCTATCTCACCGCGAACCCCTCATCCTCAGTCAAGGTCGTCAACTTCATTTTCCCCTCCAATTCGCAATTTCATCCTGAAGGTTTCGGCTACCTCATCCCTCGCCCGAAAGATGGGTATCACTGCTCCACGTCCGAAAATGTGGGTATCTTGGGGACGGTGTTCGACTCCTGCGCCCTGGCCGAACAGGATACTCCACTTTCAAGTACCTCACGGCGCAAAGCTCCCATCAAAGTCACGATGATGTTGGGTGGGCCGTATGAACATGCACTCGCGCATGAGATACCTGCCTCTACCTTGCTCTGTCACCTCTCGTCGCATTTGGGTGGAGTATCGATTCCTGAGCCGATATACTCAAGGATCATGCACCAAAAGGATTGCATTCCAACACCATCTCCAGGCCACTTGGACAGGATGGATGAACTCAAACGCGCCATAAATACAGGACCTTGGCAAGGTCGGCTTGAAGTCATTGGAGCAGGTGTAGGAGGCGTTAGTGTAGGGGATTGTGTAGAAGCTGGCAGGCGAGTTGGGAGAGATTGGCAATAATGCATAAAATTGTGTATTACATAATTAATAAACCCACCTTTCTCACGCATCTAACATTCGTGTCCCAAATCCTCAAACAGTACACCAAGAACAACCGCGACGTCGATAGCAGCTTGCTACACCCTTCCTCCACATCACAAATGGTGAGTCGTGTCCCCGAACATATGTCAATGCTTCCTGTGGCTGCGTCCGGGCTATTGGGCTGCTTATCGTGATGGATGTGACTTGGGTCAGGTGGATGAGGCTACAGGAACCTTAGGCGATTCCGGACGACTTCGAGCATTGTACTGAAGTTTCTCCCATATCTAGTCTACCGAACTCGCCACAACATACGCCGCTCTCATCCTCGCTGATGAGGGTATTGAAATCACCGTGCGTCTTCTTAATCTACGTCAATCCATGTCCTTCACTAAGTTTGCTATCTCCCTCTGCTCTCAAACTCAAACCATAATTCTTGGAAAATACGTGTCTACCTACACCAAACCTACCGGAATGCCCCCATCTCCTAAACACTCTGCTGATCCAGTCCGACAAAATTGTCGCTTTGACTACCGCTGCTGGTGTTGAAGTCGAGCCGATATGGGCCAGCCTCCTCGCAAAAGCTCTTGAGGGCAAGAACGTGAAAGACCTTCTATCAAATGTTGGATCTGGCGGTGGTGCCCCTGCCGCCGCTGCTCCTGCTGCCGCCGCCGGAGGTGCTGCTGCCGAAGCACCAAAAGAGGAAGAGAAGAAGGAGGAAGAGAAGGAAGAGTCAGACGACGACATGGTCAGTCCCTCTGGTCGAATCTATCGTAGCTACATGCTGACTGTGTCCGCGTTTTCGTCTTTGCTTGTGGTGTCGCTCATCACGACTTGTAGGGCTTCGGTCTCTTCGATTAATTGTTATGTATATCGCCTTGTCTACATGTATTTGCGTGCATCACCTACATACTTCCTCTGCAATCACCTATCTTGACATTGGCAACTTGGATGAAACTCTGAGAATGTACTTCACTATTGCCTCGCCTCAGGCTCTGCTGAACTTCCGTAAAGTGTAACGATCCTCGAAGCGATGCTCCCACATAGACACTGAGAGGGGACGGAATCAAGCTTCTGTGGCTCAGTTGGCTAGAGCGTTGGTCTCATACTATCGTATGATCACAGTTTCCTGTGAGCAATCCAAAGGTCGCAAGTTCGAGCCTTGCCAGGAGCAGCATCTTTTGCCTTTTCCTTCGCGCGAAGATAATAAATAAGCGGAATCTACGCGGCGTCCGTACAATTACGTCGAAGATGTAGTATGATACGTAGTTGTAACTGGCCCTTGACTAGTGGGCCTAACATGGTAAACCTTTGTTATCTGTAAAGGAAGTCGTCTGGGTATAACACCATACGGTGGAAGATTGTTGTCCGCGTACGCCCCATGCAATGAAGACGACCTCTCTCCAGCGACAGCACCGACAGAGGGTCTAACGACGGGCTCAACAGAGTCGGAGTTAGGGGAACGAATACTTAATTGATCAAGGATATCAAGAGGTTGTGTTGATGGTAAAGGAGAGTTGGGAGGTAACAGCCTGCTGATGGACACAGGTGATTCAGGCAATTGAGATGCAAGTGAATGAGGTCGCTTTCGGAAGCGAAGATAGCACAGCCCAATTATGACGATGAGTGCCAGAGCCGATATACCCCCAAAGACTGCGCCTGCAACCTTTCCTGGTGAAGGTCCTGTCTGGCTTGGCTCACTTCGGTCTCTTCTGGACTCCAAGGGTGGCGATGTTCCATCAGATCTCGTGGTAGAGGGTGAGGATTGAGTCTGAGGTTGAGTCAATGTCGACGAGCTAGTAGAAAATGAGGGTGAAAGTGAAGATGGTGAAGATGAGGATGATGTAGCAGTGATCCCAGTGGCAATGATTGGAGTCGATGATCTAGTACTTTTAGGTACCAAGGTTGATGGGAGTTGACTGAGGGTAGATGACCTGGAAGTAGCGCGGTCGGACACGCGGAGTGAAATCGATGCCTTGCTGGTTGACGGTGCTGGCAACACTTGCGTCACTGGTGGATTTGGTTGGGGTTGGTTCGGGGGTCCTAATCTCCCGTCGTCTTGACTGAAAAAGGCAAAGAACTCAATGAAGGCGAGCTCTGTATTTCGAGAAATACGAAAGGGGACTTACGTGTAGAGTATGTAGTCGAGGATCACTCGAGAGCTACCTGGCTCACTATCTGATATCATCAGCTTATGCGTGCTACCAGCCAGCCCCGTCGCAGAGAAAACGCAGGTGTTATAAATGAAACCAGAATTATCGGAGGCTGGCTGTACAAAGCTACCCCGAAGCTCGTCATCGACATAAAAGAGCATGTTCGAGCCGCCGTCAAGACTACCACGGGTTTGTGCTATGATGCAAAATACATAGACCGCAGTACCTGGAGCAAAGATCTTCAATATGATGTACTGATGAGGAGATAGAGGATGGTCTACCAAAGAACGAGACAGAAGCACTGATGGGTGTTCCGGCGTGTTTATTTTGAAGGTCTTGAGAAAAGGCATAGGTACCTTCTGTCCAAGTACCCTATAGACCTACGTGAAGACATCCTGATGCATCACAGTGTTTGTGGCAATTTACTTACGCTGAATGCCCTCTGGGAGTCAGGTTGGGGATCACAATGCGTGCATGCACCAGAATTCCATGCATCAGCCGGAGAGTAACTGATCTTCTGTCCATTTATAAGATCGCCATTGGAATCGTCGATAGTGAGGTTTTGAAGTATTGAATGAACGAATGTGAAGTGTATGGAGAAAGAAAACAGCACTGAAAGGAGTGACACCGTGGCCATCCCAAGGGATGGAGAATAGCCTGTCGGCTTGTATATAAGTAGAAAACTAGGTTGGGTCTTCCGACGCCGAGCATTGTGATGACCTGGGTTATCCTTAGAGTGAAAAAGAACACAGGTATCTATTCATGATTGAGTACTCGCGTGCTGAGAGGTGATGGGAAGCGACGAACCTTTGATGCCGTACTTGGATGGAGTGAAGAACTCGACTGATGCTATAACTTACAAATCACGGCAGAAAGTGTCCGAGAATGATGGAGTTGACAGTGTAGGAGGTTGACAGTTCGTGATGTGTGAACTACCATTCAATTATACTACCATCCTTTCCTCGCCAAACGGGATTCGTCCACGGTGCCTGCTGAACAAAGTGTTTCGCAGCCACTTCACGAACCAGATTTTCGTTGATCTCAATTCCTATCCCTGGGCCTTGGGATCACAGAGTGAGATGAATATAGATGTTGGTGAAGGTCATGAGATAATAACTCACGTCGAAGAATAGCGATATAACCGTTTTCAATGGCGAAGACAGATGGGTCCGTCAAATAAGTGTATAGATCAGCTTCATCACCTTCGATTGTGGATACGTTGTAGTGAATCTAGGAGATGATCAATGTCCGGTTAGCTATTGGAAGGGGACGAAGGACGGCAAAGAAGAACCTTCCAACTCATCTCCTGGATAACGACTGTTGCCCATTAGCATCTGACTCGGAAACTTGCTGCGTATTCGACGTACAATTGGGTGCAGAGGTAGCAACTTGCATGCACGCGGCAAGTGCAACAGGTCCAAGGGGACAATGGGGAGCGAGGCCGACATCATAGGTTTCGGTCATTGAAGCCAGTCGATGGAGTTCACTGATGCCACCGCAATGGGACACCTATTCAAAGTTTGAGAAACGGATCCGAGAGAAACGACGCCAAGGAAGAGGTACATCTGGCTGAGCGATATCAATGGCTCTTCGTTCGAGATAAGGGCGGAAGTCATTGCGAGTATATAAACGCTCGCCGAGGGCGATGGGAGTGGATGTCATGCGTGCTAAATCAGCAATTTCTTCGGGTTGAGTTGGAAGCAGAGGCTCTGGGACGATCTGAATGAGCAGCAAGTTGGATGGTAGCGTGTATCAGGGCACTACCTTCCAGGAAAAGGAGACCATGAGGTTCGAGGAGTTTGGCTAGCTGCTTGGCCATGCCTTTGTGCAGTCTACCATGGAAATCGACACCGACATCGAGACCCGTTTTTCTGACTTGGTCTACTCGAGCAGCTGCCTCGGTGAGAAGTGTAGGGGTGTCGAGCCATGAAGTTGGCCCTACGGCGTTCATCTTGACTGCAGTGAATCCCTGTTCTTTGCGAGTAACAGCAGCATTGTAAACGTCGTCTGGACTATCTCCTCCGATCCATCCATAAACTTTGATGCGATCTCGCACCTTACCGCCAAGAAGCTGCCATACAGGTACACCGAGCTTCTTGCCTTTGATATCCCATAATGCGATATCCAGACCAGACAGTGCAGACTGCACGTATGATTTAGGAATTTGTCGTGGCGACAATGGTAACACACTTACCATGAGAACTGGCCCACCCCTGTAAAATCGCGCCCTGTACGCTGCCTGCCAGATATCTTGTATGTTGTCAGCGTCCTGGCCGACGAACCGCGAGCGTAGGTCATTAAAGGCACCCTCAACGGCTTCTGTATGGCCCTCAAGGGTTCCTTCACCCCATCCAATGTATCCGTCTTCCGTTTCTACACGCACGAAGAGCCATCGAGGTGGTAGACGAAATATCTGAGTCAAAATAGTAAGATGTCCGTGACCCTGGCACGAGAGATATGCTTTGGAACCAACCTCGAGCTTGCGTATAAGACTTGGGGACATTGTGATTCAGACCCACCGATGCGGTCGCATGGTCTTATATATCTCCAGTCGTGGGTAAAGCACCTATAGGCATACGGCTGACCATTTAGAGCAAGGTCATGGGGAGAATTTGACGTCGAACAACTTAAACCCGGGTTGATGGGAAGTTTCGAGGATGTCACAGGGTTATCCCCTAGTCACAGGGGGGTCATAGGAAACCTAATGGTCATAATGGCATAAATCGACTGACATGTACATATAGTGTAGATAAGAGGAATAAGGTACATAATGGCGGTTTCATAGTGCCAGAGTCCAAAACGAACTGAAACCGCGAGTCGTCGGGTCGACGTGAAACTTCACTTGGTCTGAAGCCAGCCTTCGAGAACCTCCCACATTTTTTGTAGCAAGACTTCGGATTCCGGCCTTGAGTGAAGCTTTGAGGCATCCTTGACCGAAGGTTCAGACCCGAGGCGACAATCAGCAGCACTGCCTATTTTCGCCAACTGCAGGGACAGATCCTTCTTGAATTTGACCATCATCGCCCTTGCAGCCTGAATGGGGAGCACGGTGAGAGCACCTTCACTAGACGTGACCTCTGAGGGATGAGTGTACCACAAGTCCTTCCCTGCGTGCATAACGAGGCTGGACAATGCTTCGAGGTGATGTAGGGAGATTGAGTTCCCGACCAATATGCGAATGCAAGTCATCGTCTGAAAAGCGCAGAGAAGACCACATTTGAAGAGATCACCAATGAAGGTGGTCAGACAGAGGGCGGAACGGATATACAAGGCATTGGCAGTCTGGAATGAGATGGCTTGAGGGGAAGTCTGAAGAAGGGGGTTAGAATGAGAAGGAGATATAATCCGCGGTAAACGCACCAAATCCCAGAATGCTTGATACGTTCCCAAGCAACATTCGCGAAGGTGCCATAGGAATTCGCGCGCGAGTTCGCGGCCGTAATGTTCTTTGAGTTCTTCTGACAGATACACAGAGAAGCGTGCAAGGAAAAATGTGTGCTTATCCCCATCGCAGTTCGAGCCGGTCCAACAGAGGTGTTGTGCCAACTCAGTTATACTCTGTGAATTCCAAGCGACCGACCTGACAAGGCTCCTAGCTTCTCGCTTCATCCGCGGAATGTCTTCGGTGGGACTTTGGGTGACCTGCTCGAAGAAAGGAAACCAGCAAGGCAAAGACCCAGGTGGCAAAGTAGGATGGTCAAAAGTGGCGACGGAAGGGCTGTTCTGAGGAACAAATTCGGAAGCTTTGGGGTTGAGTGACTTCAATCCATATGCATCTAGTTTCTGGCGAAGAATGTCTTGATGAAGCTCCCAAGCGATTAACGCCTTTTCGTGAGTTGTTTGATATGGTCCCAACGACTGCAAGGTGGCGGTCGCGCTCGCATTGGAGGGCACTAATTCGAGGTCTTCATCATAGGTGGATGTTGAAGCGGAAGAGAAATCGCTCCCAGGGGCTTCGAAATCCTTCTCAGATTTCCAGAGAGCTCTGACGTTTTCATCCTTCAAGGACACGGACGAAACATGGTCACGATAGAAGAACGTCGGCGCGTCTAGCCCCGGGGGCGGCGGTGTGGCGCAGGTGAAGTCTTTGCTCGGATCGACAGCATAGGCGGCCATACGTGGACTCGAATGTGATGGCAATAGTGGCGATGGTTTTGTGAACGGTCGCCCAGTCGCGAATCGAGGGCCGCCATTGATGATTCGATGATTCATGGTCTATTGTCTTCGGGGTGTGATGGTGCTTTTCGTATGAGTGTGGGGCAGGGACTATATGAAGAGAGTGGGTCCATGGCTCGTTATATATGTGACGAGGGTTGTTGACAAAGAGTGGCGACTGTAGTAACGATGGACAAGACAATGCTAGCCACCAGACCATGAGGATGAACTTGTTCCGGGCGAAGTTGCCATAAATGGACGACAATAGAAATTACAATTTACAAAGGACTCAGTAGCCTAAAATGGGGCATGGCGACCCAATTGTGGCATAGTGGAACTGGTATTGTCAGGGAGGGAAGGAAGTGGGTTGCTGAGAAGAGGATAATTGTGGTCATAGAGCAAGGGTGTTGGCATGTTTCGTGGTGAAACGCAAAAGACACATCCAGTGGTTTGCGCTAGTGGAGGTTTGGCCTTGAGGAGAGGGTTCAGGGAATGCAGGAAATGGAGATAATAACAAGCGTAGTGCGAGTGGTCGACTACAACACAAGGCAGGAATAGCCACCGCCTACCGGGATGTGGTCGGGTCCCGCGTGAACTGGCCTCTCTGGTTTTCGCAACGACGGTGACAGGCTCAGCGAGTGGTGAAGGCCGCTTGAGGCTTGTATTCGTGTGGGGAACACAAAAGGCATCGCTAAGTCTCAGACCCAGCTTACTAGCAGGGTAAGGCTGGTCAACTTGAGAAAGCCATCTACCGATGCCGCCCGATTTGAAGAGTGAGACACGAGGGACAACCCGAGACAATGGGGCATCGTGGGGACACAGCATCAGGTTCAATGATGAAAATCTAAGCAGCAGCGACAATGCCAGTCTTGCGTGTCCGTGCTCGTCGAGAGTCGAACTTTGGCGACAGCTAGCTTTGGCAATAGCTGCTCCTTGATAGAGGGCATGAAGCTCGAATCGAGATGTCCCCCGACCAGAGCCGTGATTTTGAGTGTCACCTCACGCAATGCTCCAGTAGAAGCTAACCGACAAAGCGCGTCATCAAGTTGGGACCATTCAGCGAATATTTGAGAGATGACCTTGGCAAGGTCGGTGGATGCGATAGAGGGATGAGGATCGGAATTAGGCACATTTATGTTTTCTGGGCTGACGAAGAATTCAAGGGACACCGACTCCAACTCGGAGGTGCCAATTTGTCGGAGGGAGTTCACGAGAGTGTGTGACGGATAGCTTGGGGGTATCTTCGTGAACGTTAGGGACTTCAGACGAGGTAGCTTATGCAAATCCAACACTGGGATATCTAAAGAGGGCCCATCAACAAGAATTCACGGTAAATGACGTGATAGCCAACTTACGAGCATCAACATCCCATGCTCCAATCGCCAATGATATCCTCTCTATGGACCCAGCACATTTCAGCAACATCGAGTTAACACCAGCCAAACCACCTAAGCATCCTACACGCATCAAGGAGAGAGTACGTAGGTGGTCAAGGAGGATTTGCACCGAGCCACCATCCATGTCCAGAGCCTTCTGCGCCAGCAAATTGAAGAGAGATGCCGCAGATGAAGCCTCGAAATGAATCTCGTTAAGGTGGTAGCTGAGGACCCCGTTCGGGTGTCTGTCATCGCCCTTCGGTCTCTCGCGAGGGTAGAGCAAGGCATCTCGGGGAACGAGTAGGTGTATAAACGGCTCGCCAGATGAAGGTGCTACGACCTTGAAGATGACTCGCTTCAGAGAAGGGGCGAATTTGAGTAAAGTTCCCTTCGAGTGAACCCCAGGCGTTTTCGAGTCATTTACGCTAGTAAGGATCAGAGGAATCCTTTTCAACGCATCGCCAAACGCCACCTGGCTTTGATGCATGCCTGTGACCGGTAGCATTTGTAGCGACTCCCATCGTAGCTGAAGGTAGACGGTAAATGTCTCGAGGTTGCTGAACGATCCTAAGAACCGAGTGTCGACGGGGAGCGTGACCTCTTCGCGTTGGGGTTTCGATTCGTAGAGGGAACCGAATGACTCAACAATTCTCATATGGGCCCTCTTGCCATCTATTATCCGAACCTCGAGGTGTCGTACCAGCCCCAGCAAGTCAAGCCTCGTCAGATTCGCGTATACCTCTTCAGGCTTATGAAGCCTGATTCTGTACCTCGGATGCACGCCTCTATACACATCCGAAACATCCAACAAAAACCGAACAGATTTGAAAAGCCTGGTTTTGCATGGCTGCCACCACGAATGACAAACGAGTGACGCGTTCTTCAGCGAGGGAGTATTGGACTCGAGAAAGTCGAAGATATCGTTGATAACGTCTTGGGGTATGTTGATGATTTTTCTACGGCGCTGGAAGAATGGATGAGCGCCCCATGGATTGAGCGGGTCAGTGGGGACTGTTTGTGGTTTCCGGTTGTATGACTGGAGAGAGTAAATGCGTTGAGGATTTCGGGTAGTCATTCTTGTGCTCAAGTTATCAAAAAACTCCCAGCCAAGCTAGAGGCCCGTCATCGTGTCAGGGTCCACTCAAAACGAGGAGAGTTTGGATATCTGTTGAAATTCTGGAATACAGTCGTAGGTAAGTAATCTACTCTACTCACTAAAATGCACATAAACGGGGTCGTACATAGATGGGGAGCCTCAGAGAAACGAAACGCCAAAAAGTTAAACGATGAAGGGGAAGCTACTACGGAGATTACATTATTAAAAAGGGTAGCACAGAAAATTTGGCATGAAGTTGGGATGATGGATACACCAAGAAAAAACCATTGAGGAGCGGGTTGTGGGAAGGAAACGCTTAACCGCAGAATTCCATGCCAGGGCATCCAATGACGGTTCCGAATTCTAGGCAGGAAAGTTAGATAAACACAGGAAGAACGAAAAAGACGAGAAGACTTACTGCCGCCATCAACACCAGCGACGGCAAGGAGAGCTTGGAAGACACCACCAAGACCCTCACCAGCGAGGAGACCAGCAGCGATAGCGAACATGTACATGTCGTATCCAGCAGGGTTGCGCTTGAGCCAGAAGTAGTTGACTGAGGAGCCAACAGCCCTAAATATCACGAACATGGGTCAGGAAACGCAATCTGATGAGGCAAGGAAAGTGACATACATGGCGATAGAGTAGAAGACCTGGGGAACGACGAAGGCGAGACCGATGGCGTTCCAGTTGGGAACATACCCTTGCCACTTCTTAGGGATGAGATAGTGCTTGATAAAGACAGTGAGGGCAGCAGCGATGGATAGACCGATAGCGGTGTAGCCAGACGAAGGGGGGATGGCTGAATGGTTCCGTCAGTCAACGAGAAGCCCATCTCGACCATGTGAATGAAAACGTACGCAAGCTAGGGGCGGAGACAGCAATAGCGACAGCAGCCCAAGCAGAGACGGAGGGGGCGCCGTAAGTGCATTGTCCACTTGCTGGCGGGTTGCTGAGAACGGTCACGTCAATAACCATAGTTCCTCTAGAAGACCACGCGAACTTACATGATGCAAGGTGTAGCGGTGGTGAAGAGGATGAACAATCCAGTGGTCAAGAACACAGCGACGACTGAGCCGACAAGCTGAGCAACAAACTGGTTGCGGGGCTTGGCACGGAGGAGGTAACCCGTCTTCAAATCACCCGTCATATCGGAGGCTTGAGCAGCAGAACCGGCAGCAATGACACCAGCCGTAAGATTGAACATCTGACCAGTTTCCTGGGGCATACCAGAACCTTTGCCAATACCACCAAAGATGAGTTGAGAAGCCTATGATTTCGCATCACAGCGTGAGTGAGTCGATCGAAAACGGCCAAAGCAAGAGGACGCACCTTGGCGACAGTGCTGACAGGGTTAACATCGGTTTGACCGGAACTCTGCACACCGATGAAAGAGAAGAGGAAACCAAGGAGAAGAGCCAAGATGGCTTCGCCGACATTCATGTGGAACTGGGTAGCAAGGATGGCGCAGCACATGACGGTGCTCAAGAAGAGACCAATAGACCACCAGGAGAATGGGATTCTGTCTTCCATCGGGGTTTGATCTTCATCTTCTGGATCAAGTTCGCGACTTCCAACCCAGGTCCTTGGGTTCAAACCACTGAGGGCACCGGGCTTGGCCAAGCCTAAGCGACGAAGTCAGTTGATATCAAGCATATGGGTGAAGCGGTACACGTACTGGCAAAGAAGGGCAGAAGACTGACGAAGATATCCGTGAAGGAGTAGACCAACATGACGAGGACACCAGGCCAGAGAAGCCAGTAACGTGGCGAGGGCGAAGTGACGTAACGGGTTGGGTCGGAGAAGGACAAGGCGTTGTACGACATCAATTCGGGGAATTCCTCGCTGACAGCAACGCCAACGGCAAGACCATTCTTGACGAGGGAGGGTGCGACTATCAAACGGCCGTAAGTAGCAGGGCGAGAGGAATTGTAATGAGTTACGCACTGATGCCCCAAGCGAGAACAGATCCACCAACTAACGTGAAAGATAAGCTTAGAAACTCTCAGTGAAGAAGTATAGACATACAGAAACTCCAACTGGCGTTGAGACCAGACAACATACCGGCACCATCTAGAAGGGGTATAAGTAACCATAAACTCACCAGTACGATCTGAAAGACGTACAGAAGGCAGGAGTGACTGTAGTACGGCAAATGAGTAATGATGGCAATAGAAGACCAGAACAAATTACGCACACTCAATCCACCATCCATAGTTTTCCAATGAGATGATGCTTGTGAAACCAAGTCGGAAAAGAGTCCAACCAATGTGCCAGTCATAGATCTAGATAGAACGGTTACCAAGAATGCACAGAGATACGGAGGGAAAATACGCACAATACCAGGAGCATATCCAGTCATAACCTTGTAGACGAAAGTGACGATGAAGGTGTACAAGAGGGCAAGCGACTTCTTCTTGGCAGAGATGGCACCAGTTCGGCCGTTATGCAAGGAACGGATGGTGTACGCGGTGGCAGCGGGAGTAGGGAAAGTCAACTTCTGCTTGATAATGTAGTATCGTCTCAGAGGGATGACGAAGAACACGCCAAAGAAGCCAGCGCAGGTCGTAAGGGCGATAAGCTTTCCGACATCTTGTTGGGGGAGCTCCGAGAGCAAGCCCAATCGGTACATGGCGGGAACGGCAGAGACGAAGAGAATCCCAAGGCCACCAGATGCTGAAGATTACGGTTAGGCCTTCAACCCAATTTCGAGGATAGATTGAGAATTTACCAGTAGCAGCACTGTGGAGGTACGAGTTAGTCGGGTATCGTTCAAATTGGTGGGCATACTTACCTCTGGACGGTACAATTCTCCTTAGGGCCAAATGAGCCACCAAGGAAACGACCAAGGATGCCCGACTCCGGTATTATCCTGGCGAAGGGCTTCAAGATGGCGAAACCGAAGATGGCTCCGAAAAGTTGGGGCCCGAAGGTGAATCCCTGCAAAGTATTGTGTCAATACTAAGCTGCAAACTCATTACACAATGGGGTCTCACAGTCTTGAGACCGAGGTAGATATTGGATGCACCAACTAATTTACGGTGTTATTTCAAGTGGTAATTGCCAGGGTTGATCGAACATACCGACAGCACCGAGAATCGACCCAACAAATAGTGCCCTGGGGTAAACCGATATGATTGAGAAGGTCCGTCGTACGTCCATAGTAGTTTGCATACCTGAAAGTGAGTTGATGGGTCTCTTCCGGTTCATCGGGGTCGATGGGGAAAGGTTTGGTGCTATTGAAGTCCCAACCATGAACGTCCTTCCACTGTCTCGTGAAGCAGTGAGCACTCACACATCGTGATCGTCAAAAGTGTCGACGTGTTCCTCGATACCACGTTCCAGCTTCTCATTCGGGTAATCCACGCTGGATGAATGGGTGCGTTGGACCTCGGGCATCACAACGTCATCGCTAGTCTTCTTTTCAGACATCATTTCGGAGAGCAGTCTGTACGTGGGCTTATCCTATGGAGCGGACAGCCAGCGACGAGGAAAACTGCAAGGAAGATGGCGTCGAAAGACGAGGAGAAGGAACTTCGGGGGGAAAGCTTCTTGACTGATTGGGACTTGGGAATTCTTGGTATTTGAATCATTTCCCAAGCGTGTTGAAGATTCGGAGCGTTGGTGCATGGGGATGTCGCAAGGCCTCTCCCATCCCATATGCTTAGGAACTATCATGTTTCCGAGTGGTATGGATGGCCATTTAGGGTGCAGACACGCCCATCCGGCGTAAATATCATGGGCGCTAAGAGCCGCTGAGTCCAAACTCACCACTCAGTCCATGCGGTGGTCCTCCGGTAGCAAGTTTGATTCTGGTCGCTTCCTCCATACCGACTCATACAAATCGCGCCATCATCAGAGCCCACTGACACCAAGATTCCGTGGCACACGAGTCATATTAAAGCCTGACAGCGGCGCGGGCGTATTAGGGTAATTTCGTCCACCAACACCGTCCACCAACACACGAACTGGGAGGTCTCCTGCCCAGCGGCCGAGGAAATGCACCATATGTAACCAACGACTAAAACATATAGAGCTGTTTGGGATTGTCCCAGGTTCCCTGAGACTCGACATATCCCAGGAGGGGGGCAGCATGTGGAACCCACCACGACGGTTAACAAGCCTGTGTGGGGATAAGCGACCTAAATGAATACACATCGTAGATTGGTGGATTGAGCAAACCCAATGACAGTGACTGTAGAAAGAAGCCGACGGATGGGCGCGCATCGTCTCCCATAATAGACCAGCAGCGTCTCCCACAATAGATCAGTAGTTGACGAACAACAGGCCAAAGCTACAGCCGCCAACCACGGAGTCTGGGAATGTACTCTCACAGACTTGGATGCCAGCGGTAGATGAGTCGAGATTTCTGCTAGGAGTCAAGCAAAGTTTGATGAGCACCTGGACTCCGAGCTTTACTCCAAGTGGGTTCAAGCCTGGAAGGAAGTACACACGCGACGAGGTCTAGCATATTCTTAGTCGAATCATGACCAAGACGCACCATAACTACTCACCACGGTCTTTCACTCCCATTTCTCCACCTCCTCATTACGAAGCCGAAGAATTCTGAAGAAGAGAAACGAACTCACGCAGTACAAAAGAACACGTATCTCATGGACACCATCACAAAGGCGTGTGGGAGGAAGCAGAAAAAAAGTGATATTGGAATCTAATTCAATATCAACGGGACCCGGAGAAGAGCTGAGAGTTCACTTCTTCGAATCATCAGGTTTATCCCTCTGGATAAGACCAACGCCAACAATCGTTCCAGAAGCGAGTGCATCAGCGGACTTTCCGTCGTGCTTCGCTTTATGTTCGAGTTGTCGGATGTATTCATCTTGGACGGCTTTTGCGCGGGCAATCTGGAGTGCAGGTGGATCCGTTCGCCGTGACAGAGCGAAAGAAATGTGAAGGATAGAGGTTAAAGGCAGTTAGGAATATGATTGTGCAGGATATGGCAAAGTCCACGCACTTCTTTCGGATGATGCAAGCATTCTAGGTAATCCTCAGACTGAGGACGACATTCCGTCGGGTTACTGGTTTGCGCATAACACTAACGACACCCGAGCAAGCAATAATCAGCACCTTCGCATGCATAAGTTTAGAGCTTAAGTACAAGGCAACACACCTTGGAAAATTCCTGCCAGTAGGCAAAACACCGTGATCGTCCTGCGAGGTTTACGAGTATCCAATTAGCTTGACGCAATAACAAATGGCCGTATTCGAACCTCCGGAGTAGCCAAACCCAGACTGATAGCGAGAAAGTCAGCTCGAAGGACAAAAATCGACGCTATGAAAGCAAACATACAGCCATGATAGAAGAGGGTTAGAGATTTGAGTTGAAGTTGTGGCCTCGGATGTTCAGAACAACGGCGAGATGCGTGGGATGAGTTTATTGACCGTGGGAATGCTATGTACCCAGTGACCAGTGACGGCCAGTTGCTAAGTCAGTGTCCCAAACCGTCGGCGGAGCATGTTTTTCATGAGTTTCCTGGATTTCTTGAACGCATCGTGCCATTCATGCTTCAACAATGGTGGTCAAGAGCCAACTGGACTTTCGCAGTAAAATCAAAAATAAATATTGAGACCCGTAGGTCTACCACTCCGGGAAAGCGTGTCATCCTTGTGCAGGGGCCATGCTAATCTTCTCTGTATCGTTCCAATTTTTTCGTATGTCACCCCGAAGGGGACAGAACTTGATGTGGAGTCCGAAGGCATGACAGCAGAGTTTGTGAATGTGTTCGTGCCCTTCCGTTTTTGGTGGGGACATTGGGCGCTCAGATAAGCGCCCCATTACGATCGTTGCTCCTGAATATTGAATCCCAACTTGTCCTCAAAACGTTCTCTTCCTCAACAGCATCTCCTCGAATCTGCAGAAATGGCTAATCAGGCAGAGATTGCATTCGCAAAGACATTTCTGAACACGCTATCTACACAGCCTGTCACGTATGCTGACGATTATCAGCAGCCGCCAGAGAATTCACTGAAGAAGGTCCCAATCTTGCCTGTACGCTATCATTCATAACCGCCATGTTCCAGTCCGTAATCTGCATCGTGCTTACTATTGCTGTTATTTAGATTGATCTTCCGCCCCCACCTGAGCGGCCTGATGAAGATGTGGTCATGGCGTCACAGGGTACGTATCATACAGTACGCTAGTACGTGTCAAATGCTCATGAACAGCTAATCTACAATGCTTTCAACGCGTGCATCATGCGCTAATCATAAAGACGGCATTTCTATAACCATCAAATCCCTTAAGCCTCCTGCCTCGTTCAGTCTGACAGTCGACCCGACGGACACGATTTCGGATATAAAGTCCAAGTTGGCTGCCCAACCGACTGCACCCCCACCCGACGTCCAGAGACTTTTGCTGAAAGGAAAGGCATTGGTGGACACCAAGCTTCTTAAAGACTACAATATAGCAGACGGTGCTACAGTCACACTCATGTTCAAACCTGGCTACGAATGGGATCCTACGAAACCGTCTCCGCAGCCATCTCCCCCCTCTCCCACTCCGTCGATCACGCTCGTTGACGCAGCAAAAGCACACCCAGCTGGCGGTCGGAAACATCAGCGTATACCTTCGGTCGTCCTTTCTCCATCTCCAGGAAGCTCTTCACCCGTCTTTGACAAACCCATCGACATCACACTGTCACTCGATGCTCCACCTTCCCTATCCCCTGACATCTCGTCATATCACACCACGGTATCAAAACCAGAGTTTTGGGGTCGTCTTCGCAATTTCTTGAGGTACCTGCTTGCTTCCGCTCTTTACAGCCCGAACGTATGCTAACACATCATATGACCCTCATGTAGGAACGAATTTGCGGCAGAATCAGACGCACTCCAAGCA
This sequence comes from Pleurotus salmoneostramineus, assembly GCA_002583695.1. Lineage (NCBI taxonomy): Eukaryota > Fungi > Basidiomycota > Agaricomycetes > Agaricales > Pleurotaceae > Pleurotus > Pleurotus salmoneostramineus. Next base: position 45,872 of record BEWF01000086.1, read on the forward strand.
TGGGAAGACTTCCTTGTCGCCACGAAAGGCACGCTCACCGCGAGTGAGATCGCCAAGATACGCGACGAAGTTGGTGTTATTGGTATGGCCGGTACCTAAGAAAGCCGCCATCCCCCCTTCTTGCAACCAAGTTTCCAAGACCGCCTTCCAACCCAGACATCCCAAGCAATTTCTCCTTTAGTTTTACATGTGGCCGGTTTTCTTAGCTTTTCTCGTCTTGTTTTCATGCACAAGTGGAGGGACCATCATTTCTCGCTCATGGGTTTTGTACCAATCGTCAGAGTGGCATGTTGTTTCATATGACTGTTGCAACAACGCAACATGCGTGTGTGATTACCCTATATTTTAGGACTGCCTTACTGAACACTACACGCTTGCCTCTACCCGGCTAGTGATTGACTGTGACTAGTACATGAAGCTTGAAGCGCACGACACCCGTTCAAACAGCTTGAACTTGGACGTCGGGCTTCACCAAGGCTTCACTTCCAAGTCAATCCGATATCGACTATGCACTGGAGGTTCTTTTGATTCACTCAACGTTGCTGAGGCCTGTCTTAGACCGGCTGGTCTGAAGGTCATGTTCTGCCATTGGAGTTCGCTGCTGGGCAATCACGATGGAGTTTCCGACGTCGAGCCTACGCTCTTCAAGCCGCTAAGCGTAACCAAGATCACACGGCGAAGTAGAGTTAGCTCGTCGAAGCTCCTCGTGAAATGCCGACGCAAAGGGAATAACAAGACGTCCATGGCGGTAAAGTACAGCAAAGCGGCGAATACAACTAATGTACAAATGAGATATACGGCCTTATGAGCCTGGTATCATGTAGATGGCAGCCAATTCTTCCCTCGCCAATCGACCTGAGTAACGCCAAAACTATACTCAGGTATCCTATCGTTTTCTTCCGAGCGCGGCTTTTCCGACTCGGACTGGTTCTGAGACGGCATAGCAATCATGACTGTCACCTGTACTGATACAGGGGACGAAGGGCTGTCCAAATTCGAGGGGGACCTCTCCTTGCTGGTTTCGCTTGGTTTGTGAGGTGATCGCAACCGCCAAGGGGCATGGTGAAGGATTTGGCGAAGTCGGGATGGAGATGAAGATGTAGGCGTGGGTTGCGCTGATGTAGGCATTGGTGATTTAGACGAGGGCCATTTCGCCGTCGCAGATAATGGCTAATGAATATGAAAGATTCGCTTATGAGATCCTGACGTCAAGCTCTCGGGCATGATATCTACTCACCGTCATCGTAGCCCACGTATGACCGCCTGCACCTATCCACGGCTCAATGAAGACGGGTTCCTTCTGAGGGGGTTGCGCCGCATCCTCCGCCGCCCATTCCGCCATCATGCCCCGTCGTGTCAGGAAACGACGCCTGGTGCCAACGCCACATCCCACAAATATCAGCAACAGCGCGATAAATGTGATCAGAAATCCGAAGAAGTAGTTCGCCCCTCTCTGCATGTTGTCTGGTTGCCCGGTCGGCGTCGGCATTGGCGAGGCTGACGCCGATTCGAATAATGCAGTTCCAGTCGAGGTCGCGGAGAGGGGTAATGAGGTTGACATTGTGGTGGTAATAACTTCAAGTAATCCTCTCAGGATTACCTATGTAGAGGGCAGATACGAAGGGGTGTGAGACGTTGCTTATGAAGGTATCCGGGCCATAAAAAGGTTGCGGGAAGAAACCCTGAGGGGTCTCAATCTTTCTCTGACCTGCGGTGATGATGTAATATTCTTTTGTGTACCTGAGTGATCGTTGCACGGTACAGGCGGAAAGGTTAACTAGCGCCACCCCCACAATAGCCGTTGCAGTCGAGCCAAGTTCATTGCTATTCATTGCCATCGTGATAATCCGAATCGTATGTACGACAAAAAAGAATCCATTCATTGTGCTACTAATCGAGGAGAAGTTGACACCCATTTTAACAATTGACAATCCATGTTTACGCGATTCCGATACCGGGCTGACCAGGAGTGGGCACAGCCGTCGGAACGGTAGTAGGTTGGAGGGCAGTGTTCCAAGTAGCGGTTGTAGGATAAGCAGTCGTTGCCATTGGGACGGCGGTCGTCCCGTAGATCGCAGTGGGGCCGGGGACTACGAGGTAACAGTGAATTTAGTACCTCTAAGAAGCGTTGCTGAGGCATAGGTACATACCGGTGTAAGTCTCGAGAGGTGGCCAGTAGATGTTGACCAAGATGCCAGGGTCTGAGCTGCTGTAGGCACCTGGGAGGCTGACTCCGAGAGGAACGGTGGAACCGGAACCTCCGACGTTAATCTGGAAGCATGACATGTACAACCTGCGGAACGTTGGTTAATTACATCGAAGCAAATTGATGAAATGGACGTACTGAGCACCGCCAGGTGAACCCGCAGCATGGAGGGCTAAGTGCGGAAGTAAGCATTTACCGGCAAATGCACTTGGAATGTAGACTAACCAATGACTTCAGCACGAAGAAGGTAGTGGCCGGGCGCGAGACCTGATGGCACGGTGAAAGTGTAATGACCGCAATTGTCCTAATATCCGATGATGAGCACGTTCCTTTGACTTCATAAAGAAGGACACTTACATTAAGAACATCTGCGGTGATGGGAGACGATCAAGGCGGTAAATTAGGATGACCATATAGGTGGTAAAGGGTAGGAAGGTACTACTCACGGACACCAAAGTATTGTGGGTTGTTGGAGACTAAGCCCATTTCATGGACCTTGAACCAACTTGCGGCAGAGCCAACAGCAGTGGTGGCATCAGACACTTTGGCGAAGTAGATCTAGATGCGAAACAAATGGTCAACCTCTCGCCTGGGAGGAAATAGTAAACCTAGCGCACCGTGACGGGGCCGTAATGGTTTCCACCGATAGCTTCTGTGGCGCAAGTACGGTCACCGAGTTGTTGATGCATCTCGACGGTGACTCGGTCTCCCGCTAGAAACCCAAGAAGTAAGTAATTGGTGAGACGACGGACGAAATTCAGGAAACTCACGTTGGACGTTGCACACGCCAGCACTTGAAGCTGCGTTAGCATTGCAAGCGAGATCCTGTGGATATGTTAGCCCATGGCGAATGCGATAGGAAGCGTCAAAGCTCTCACATTGCTGGTCACGTCCGTGACGGGTGAATTGGAGGCGGGCTGACGGACACAGGAATTTCCAGCATCAACACCGTTGATCCATAATTGTTGGAAGGTAGCGTGTGCTGAGGCAGACGCGACGAAGCACGCGGCGGCAAACAATTTGAGAAGCATGGGGAAGGAGAAGAAACGGTCGTTAGGAAACGAGCCCAATTTGCCTGTCTTTTATACCGAGCAGACAATCGTCTCAAGCGCGGCGGCATAACATGACGTGCATCTCATGAACTTACTTCCGCATTTCTTCCATGTCAAGGACCGCCATACGAGCAAGTTGTGCGGCAACTGATCCTTTTGCAAGAGCCCAGAAACACGATCACGGATAAACTTGATGCCCCAAGAGAAAGCGGTATGTTTAGAAAGAGGCGAGGGTGGTGGACTTAGTGGGTTACCTGGGCGTGTTTAAGGAAGTAAGCAACCGGCTTGTGGAGCACCAGATGGTGTTGTCGGTTTTCGGAAAAATCTCACAGGAAGTCTCACCTCATATGATCAGAGAATGGGGCCAACTTGCCCGGGATTGCTCCGTTTCAATGATGAATTTGGGGGGAGCGAATGTTCGGGCAAAGACTGATCTTCTTGGTCCGTTTCCCTGAAGTAAAGTCACAAAAATGATAGCGATCATTCAGATGTTTCCGAGGCCGCCGTTAGGCCACGAAACTACAAGCCACGGAATAAGTGTATTCGTGGGGCATTGGCACTATACGAAGTTGTTACATAGACAACGAAGGAAGAAGCGAGATAACATGCCAACAGGCAACGTTCGCACTGACGTCAATGCAGCGACCTAAGCGACTTTGCGACTTCGCATGACTTTGTTCCTCAAAGCCTGCTCTTTGAGTTCGCTTTCCCTCCTCTCAAGTTCTTCTTGTGCCTGCTTGGAAACCTAGAAAGTCCGATGAGGCGATGTCAAAACATGTCAGAGAGTTTGACTGACGGGTTTATCAAGATCATCGTCCCAATTGCCTCTCTTCCGCTCAGCCTCTGCCTGACCCTTAATCTTGAGACCCTCTACAGGCAGAGGGGATCTATCGACGTCCATCTTATCAGTTGCACGAGCCATTCTGGAACCTGATGCAGCACTATCAGATGGGCTGGGGCTGCGTCGTGGGCGTTTCGACTCCCGAGCTGTCTCCCTATTTCTCTCCCTGCTATTACCTCGTCTTCGCGGGGGTGGGTCTCGAGACCTAGAACGAGATGAAGAAGGTGATCTTCGTCTTCTGCGTCTTGGACTTGCACTCCTTCGTCGATGCGGAGAAACGCTCCGGCGGCGAGCAGCGGACCGCCTGGGTGGTGATCTGGATCTGGAGGGAGAACGAGCGGAAGATATACGGTGTTTCGAAGGAGGACTACGACTATTGTAATCACGAGGGCGACGGTCGCGAGGAGGAGTTGAAGAGGCTGAACGGCCTCTGGCTTTCGTTGGAGGAGGGGATCTCGACGACGAACGCGAACTAGAGTGCCGGGATGATGGACGCCGCCTAGGAGGGGGCGAGCGCGAGCTGTGGATATCTCTAGACGGGGACCTCCGTCTGGGAGGTGAACGATGCCGTCTTTCTGGTGGGGGAGAACGAGACGAAGACGGCTGTCGACGACGCGGAGGAGAGCGTGAAGAAAATCTACGACGGCCGCCCTTCGGCGTGCATTAGCAAGGCTTTCTCATAGGTAGAGGTTTTACATACCCCGCTTGTACCACCACCGCGATTGCCCCAACCACTGTCTCGGGTTCGCCCATCCCTATTGTCCTCAAAACCACCTCTTCCCCGTCCTCTGCCTCTTCCCCGTCCCCGTCCTCCCCGTCCTCCGCGATCACCATCTCGTATTTCATCCAACCGAGCGCGTCTGTCCCGTTCATCCAGTGCTCTTACATCACCTTCCCGAGCTTTGCGCATCTCTTCCTTTTTCTCTTCCAAGAACGTTCTGGGCACACCACTAACTTCACTTTGAGCCTCCAATAGTAGCTTCCATAGAGCAAGCATGAACGTAGGGGTATCTTTGGTCAAAAACCCGGTTAAATTAATTTGCATTTTCTTGGGATCAGGAAACTATGAGGAGGTTTTAGTCGCGAGGGCGAAGCAGACAAGGAGAAACGCACTGCTTGGTGTTCATTTTCAAGCAAGCCCATGGCGTACTCTACGACAACCTCGTCTTCAAAGCCAACCAACTCAGTCACCTTCTTGGCGGCCCAAGGTCTGATAACTTCCAAATTAACCTTTCTCATGTCAACCTTCGGATAGTCAGTAGCTGCACTACACACGAGAAACTGATTCAGAGGGCTTGACGCACCTTCTTGTCGAACTCGGGTGGAAATTTCATACTTTTCAGCAACTTCAACTCTTTGTCAGAGAATCGCCGATCTTGCTCGGTCGAGGTCCCCTTGAAAAAGCCTTTGAAAAGTAAGCAAAATTGGTAGTCGTGAGCACAATTGAAGGATACCATATAGTGTGCCGTATCTCACCAGCGTCTGCCATGGTTGAAAGACTGCGAGCAGATGGGGCACAGAGGAAGGAAACGAAGGCTGGACTCCTACCCTCGCGAGTCGTTCCCACAGTTGGTGCACAACAGGGGTAACAAGCAAATACATCCTCGATGCGAGTCTATTTTTCCAATGCATAGATAACAATGAGAAATGGGTGTTGGGAGGGATGATTGTAGGTATGTCATGTAGTAAACACATATGCGACACAGATGGTTTGCAAGCTCAGCAAGGAAACTGAAAAACGACGGTCGAAGCATGTCGAGGTCAAAGAAAGAAAAAAAGAAGATCTGGACGAATACCATACGACAGCGGAAACAAGGGGCCTACTCTCCAGGCTCCGGAAAAAAGAGAAAGAAGAAACTGTACAAAGTCAAGAAATGCGATTGCGCCTCCGAGAAACTCCTTCAAAAGAAAAGAACCTGAAATAGTTTTAGCTCTGCGTCTCGCCTGACTCAGTGGCGACCGCCTTCATCGAGGGATCCGAATCCGAGCGATGTATGACAGAGAGCCCCTCTGGACGCTTTGAAGACATTGAGTATGTTCGGGAGGGTTTGGCGTCTCCCCCAGATCTCTCTTCTTCAGGTGACTCTGCGTTCTCCGAGGTAGGTTGTGTATCTTGGGTACTCAGCCCCACATCGCCCGAACCACCCTCTTCTTTCGTTTTCATGATTTCTTGAGCTACATCGGTCGAGGTCCCCGGACCGATAGGGCCATACGACATACTGTCATACATATAGACGTTGTCGAAGTAGCCTCCAGGTTCAGGAACTTGCACCTCGCCAGGGGAGAAACTATGGGGCGGAGGATAATATCCCGGACTAGGCAATGGATGCGGGTAGCCGACATGCATGTGTACCGGTGCGCCAACAGCTGGATTGATGAATGGGTTACTGGGAGCACCAGGTCGACCATAAACTGAGCCGGGAGACATTGCAACACCAGGGGAGAAGGCGGTAACCATATGGTGGTGGGCTACAGCAGGATGTTGATAGCCTTGAGACATGTGGTGGTGATGTGGGGATGAAGGTCCTAGCGTTGTCGGTGTGAACGATGATTGTGTAGGCGAAGAAGCAAGCGTCACCCCGCCCATGCCTATACTCATCATCTGAGGGTAATGCATTCCAGGATTAGATGGATCAGAGTGATGGTGTATTGGAGAGGGCTGAGGCAGGAAGGTAAATGGCGGCATTGAAGGTGTGATTGGAGGCAACCCGTGAGGCGTCATCGGCACAAGTGACGGATGTAATCCATGAGGACCATACGCATAGCCTGGAGTAGCTGCATTTGCGGCGGAGGTAGCATTTGTTGGAGTTGTGTGGGCACCAGGATGGTACAACGGAGACATCCCATGCACGGGAGAGCCCATGCCAACCATCATCATTCCATGGGGTGACAACGAATGCGGAGGTGGTATGAAAGAGCTAACAGGGGGCAGCGTAATAGGCCCTGGGTGATGAGGATGTTGTTGATGGGATTGCTGATTTTGTGCCGCTCTAACATGGCGTGGAGAACGCATACCAGGCCGACGTGACTGCAAGACTGGTTGTGATTTCATGTTCGTGGAGGACGAATTTGTTTCAGAGGCTTTAGTCGAGGGATGAGAGTGGGAGTGCTGGATGGTAGGTTTGGAGGCATCAGAATTATGGATAGCGGTCTCCGAGTTCGCCCTCCTCTGGCCTGCATCCTCTGCGACGGTAAGCGATGAGTTGGATCGTTCCTGCTCGGTCTCGTAACGTTGTATGGACGGTACTGCTGGTGCGTGTTTCGGCGAAAGCTGGTCCGAAGTAACACTAGATGAAGCGAAAGACATACCACCGGAACTGGTTGCGGCAGAGGCAGATCGGCTCGCAGAAGTTGAAGCAGGACTCCACGAACTAGTGGGCGTCGTTGGTTCATCCAATGAAGGAACCCCAGCATTTGTGGACAGTGGAGGCCGCCGTGTAGATTTGTGTGCACTATTGTCGGCTCGAGGGCTCATGGCAGCACCACGTCCAGCATCGTCAGCCTCTTCACCTGCCTTAGAAATGGCTAAAGATTGAAGCAAATCATCAATGTCAAGTCCACCGCTAACATCACGCCTAGGAGCAGACCGTCCTCTGCGTCCGTCCTGATCTTCATGTCTTGTCGCCATAGGCTCTCTGGCACTCCAGTCCGCTTCCTGCGTGTCGCCTATTGCAGACCACTTGCTACGATCCCAAGCGTTCGAAGACACAGAAACACCCCGTTCTCGATAAGCGCTGTGACGGTCTGCTGACTGGTAATCAAACCCTCCGCGGTCCCATTCTCTCTCTGACAATCCTCTTCCGGCACTAGACATTCTCGACGTTGAGCTGGAGGTCTGCAACAGTGACTCTGTGATCGAAGATGGGATCGCCGAGGCAGAGCTTGGCGTAGGAGAGGGATACGAACTCGGCAGAAGGGACTCAGGCAACGACAAAGAAACCGGCAAGCCTTGTTGAGGATCGGTCATTCCAGCACGAGACGTGCGATGGGGTGTCGTAGTGTTGCTGCTGCCAGAAAAGTCGCTGAGGTTCGTTCCAGTTCGGGACCGTGTCGTTTGAGGATATTGCGTATTCACACTCGGACTGCGAGAGCGTGATTGATGAACGGGCGAGTAAGGTTGTGAGGGTGGCAGTGACTGGCTGAACGGCGAAAAAGCTCGTGGTTGGTGCGACTGGGTACGCGACAAAGCGACAGCTGCCGAGATACTCAGAGGGAAGCTTGTCGCGTGTCTCGGAATGGGAGAAGCGTGTGTCTGCAACTGTGGCTCCTTGAGCAACGGCGAAACCGGATTCGACAACAAACTGCTGCCACTACCACTAGTTTGATGGAGTGACCGGTACCGCTCAGCACTGGGCGAATAGCCTGTCTCAGAGGCGTCTTGTTCTGACGGTAGGCGGCTCGAAGAGAGGAGACTCGAGGACGATCCCCGCAAAGGTACGGCGGACAATGGCGTCATCCCAGATAAACTACTGGGCACGGGGAGGTCAAACAGCTGAGCCTGCGACTGTGAAAACTTGTCGAAGTGTACTTTCAGCGTCCGCCCGCTGAAATCATACCTATAGGGCAATTAGCTAAAACAGGTACGAAACTTAAAAATAAGACCTACCCATCAAAGTAACGCCTTGCTCTCTCAGCCTCTTCTTCACTCCTGAACACCACCGTTCCGAATCCTCTGCTCCGACCGTCTGACGCCAAGGCGACATCGGCGCGAAGTACAGGGCCCGAGAGTCGGAAGAGATCTTTGAGATCTTGCCATTGGACGTGGAATGGCAGCTACAGATTTCGTAGGCGCATCGATGTAACGGTGATTTGTATTTTTACGGCGCAGACACACATCACGTCGTTTTCACCATCGTTCACCGTGGCGATTTCATATGAGCATGATTTTGAGGGGGATGTTTGGGTGTAGATTGCGCGATACACAACATGTCCGAAAGAAAGAAAAAGGAGATGGCAATGAGCATGCGTGTGGGGGATAACGAGCGAGGGAAAGAGATTACTACAGGATCTTGGGTAGGTGAAATGGATAAAATTACCGCAACTCACATTCCCGACGAAGAGTGTCCTATTTGGGGGGTTATTTGTCCCTCCCACTAAGCTTGCTATACCTCCCATTCCCCCGTCGACAAGACTCATAGCCCCCGAAGCCCCCAGCCCATTCATCCCAGATCCAACCGCTCCGCCAGTGCTAGGACGCTGATGATCGAAGGGTTCCATCATCGATTGATGAAGAGGGTCTGAAGCCCCCGGGGGCATGAGAGATTGCGAGAGGGTCCGAGAGTGTTGTAAGAGGTGTTGTGGACTTGTTGGGACATTTTGAGCGGATTGAGAGTGGGTAAACGGTGGATGTTGAAGGGTATGAATGTGAGCAGGGGTATTCTGTGCAAGAAGGGTATGTGAAGCGACGCTGTGAGGGAAAATAGAGGACGTGGGTGTTGCAGAGGAAGGGCCGCTGTGGTGAAGGGTAGACGAAAATTCAATCTCGTCACGAAGCAAATCGGATCCTAGTAAATCGGTCAGTCGTAAAGTCAGAAACGGCGGAGTCATTCTTGGGACTGGTCATGTAACGAAGTCTAGGTTTTGACATCCCCTCGACAGGGAATGCCTTATGCCTTGTCTCTTCTTTCGCCAGGAGACATAGACATTTGTTTCGAGGCGAAAGGGGACTGTGTCCGGTCAACGAAGGTTTCTCTTTTCGCAGTGTTGCTCACCGTCCGGGAGTCCACTTGCTAGCCACAACATGTCCAACTAACAACGAAATAGGCACATGGCTGAGCAAGTAATTGCTCCTCCCGAAGGCTCCTTCCCAGCCCGACGATCATGACCACCCCAAACGAAACAAACAACGGGGTTGAGCGAATAATCGCCCCTTGCGAGACTCCCTCCCCAAAGAACATGACCACCCAAGACAAGAGAGACACACACCTAATGTTGAAGATGGCGTCGCCGAGGAGATGTATTCCCGACTTGACATGCCCAATGGCAAACCCAAATTACTTCCGCCAGGCATGGCCCCGCCTACGTTGGCTGACCGATCCGGGCGAACCTCAAGCACCCTCGTCTGCCACTCATAGCCATTGTACATGTCCACGGCCCTCCCCGCATCCTCTGCGGTGGCTAGCAGCACAGTACCGAAGCCACGAGAACGGTTGTCTGGCCCCAAAGAAACATCGGCTCGAAGAACTGTACCCGCCTTTCGGAAGAGATCCTTGAGGTCTTGCCATCGCACCCTGTATGGCAACTACAGCCCGCCATATCATTATTAGAGTATAGAATGAGTAGATTCGCTCTAAATACATACGTTGCCCACAAACAACTGCGTACGAGTGTCTCGCGGAGCCGTGCGACCGTCTGAGGTGCCTCTGGACGAATTTGAAGTGGCCATTTGGATGATGGCCTCGATGTCATCGTTAGTGGGTGTCGCCATTACATTAGGCGTCGGCGACGTTGGCGGTGGTGAGCGTGAAGAGTCATCCATTAATGTAGGCGACGTCGCCGAGGGATGTGCGGAATGGAATAGAAAAAGACTAAGGCGTGGACTTAGAAAAATCGATGTTCTCCACTCGTTTGATCATGTTTACCCCAAGCCGGCGAGCGGCTGTAAGTACCATGCGGCCTCGAATTTCAGGAACGACCGATTCGACTCCACCTATGATGCTGCTGGTCGTTCACGGGACGTGTTTCTTATACGTTTAAACCGGCATCGATGATGTGGGTCGACTTCAGCCGAGGCTTCAATAAATTGGACAAACCAGGAGCGAAGTTTGTAATTTCACCAGTGAGCTCAACATGAACATCACGATTCTATGAAATGCTCACGGGTCAGAAACGCGAGAACGATGCGTCGGAAGATGACCTCTGCCATTCCTATGGCGCATTAAACTCTCACCAATATGTTCATTCAGTGTTGATGAAAAAGTTGTTCTTTGGCCAGGACATTAGGAGGAACGGGTTTAATGCCAAGGATCCCCCTGCCGTTCTTCCATAACGCCTCGCCTTTCAAAGTTACACTTCTCTTTCCATCCAAAACAGCCAATCCATTCGTGAAAGTCGTTGCCTTTTGGACCTCAAGCTCAAGTTAGAGCGCGTCGCGACCCAGAGCGAGAGCAACGCAGAAAGCCAGTTCGCGGTAACTGGAGGAGGCCCAATTCCCTCAAGAGAAACTCACAGGGGGCGCATAGCGCTTGAGTGGCTGGTGGGGGTAGTCATGTACTTACATCGGATCACTCATTCACGCAGGAGCGATCCCGTGGAGCAAGAAATTTATACGTTGACCGAAGTAGAATACAATAAATATGGCAAATAGTAAAGCGGAAGGAAAAGATACAGACAAGTCCTCAAAGATACAATCACTTGGCACCTGCCGATGAGAACTGAAAGGAGGGGGAGGTGGAAATTAGCTGGGAAAAGAACGATGGCAAGAACAAAACCCACTTTGGTGACTGACTTGGTCCCTTCAGAGATGGCGTGCTTGGCAAGTTCACCAGGGAGAATGAGTCGGACGGATGTTTGGATTTCGCGTGATGAGATTGTTGACTTCTTAGAGTAGGCAGCAAGTTCTAGAGACGGAGTATGAGCCGCGTGGAAAGGTGACAAAGAACACCAACAACTTACTGGAAGCCTCAGTAGCGATGCGCTCGAAGATATCGTTGACGAAGCTGTTCAAGATGGCCATGGCCTTGTTCGAGATACCCGTATCAGGGTGGACCTGCTTAAGGACTACTCGAAATGAGATGCGAAACTCAAAGGGGACACGACATGAGGACTTACCCTTGTAGATGTAAGAAGAGTAAGTCTCCTTGCGAGACTTCTTTCTCTTCTTCTTGTCACCATCAGCGCCGGACGAGGCGGCTGGCTTCGAAGTCTTCTTGCCAGCTTTGGAGCCACCCTCCGCGGCGGACTTGGCTGGAGCCTTAGAGGCAGTAGCGGGGGCTTTGGAAGCGGTAGAAGCGGGTTTGGGAGCCATTGAGGATTTGGGGAGGTTGGTGAATGGACAAAGTTGGGTGGTACGCGATGGTGGGTTGGGGGACGAGGAGGAGTGGCACCGAGCCTTTTAAGTGAACGCGTCAGTTTGTGGTTATTTGTTCGGCGCGTGTCGCGTGATCTTGTTGATAAACAAAACGCGTCCTCACTATTTGGCGCGCTTGTGGCGCACTGACCAGGCCCTTGAGTATAAATACTGTGAAGGTGTCCGTCTGGCTCGAGTTTCCTCTTTTCCCCCAACCATCACAACCCTCAACCACCACCCTCTCACTTTCGACTCTATAAATCATGTCCGGCAAAGGTGGAAAATCTGGCAAGGCCTCCTCTGGTGGCAAAGCTGGTGGCGACTCTTCCAAGACACAATCTCGTTCGGCCAAGGCGGGCCTCCAGTTCCCTGTTGGTCGTGTTCATCGTCTCCTGAAGAAGGGGAACTACGCCCAACGTGTTGGTGCGGGTGCACCAGGTCAGTTTCGCTCGCCAACTCAAAGTTGATCTCGCCTTTGCTGACGTTGGGGTGCCTCTCAACCTCTAGTTTACCTCGCTGCCGTCCTCGAATACCTCGCTGCCGAAATTCTCGAACTCGCCGGTAACGCTGCCCGCGATAACAAGAAGCAGCGCATTGTCCCGAGACATTTGCAGCTCGCCATCCGTAATGACGAAGAGTGAGTGATTTCCTACTCGCTGCTCCTGGTGATGGTGACTGACTTGTATCTTCTGTAGGCTGAACAAACTGCTGGGTCACGTCGTCATCTCCCAAGGAGGTGTTGTTCCATTCATCAATCCCGAGGTAAGCTTCGTTCCCCGTTGTGTTTTTCTCCTCAGGCTAACGTCCATGAAGTTGCTGCCCAGCAAAACCGCCAAAGGCAAGGCTGGCAATTCGCAAGAAGTTTAATCTTCATTCTTGTACCTTTTCTTCCTTGTACGGCTCGGTTCATCATCGTGTACTATTATCATTCGATTATTTATACTTTATATCTTCATCTATGGTAGATGCTTTGTTCTCCATGCGCCTACTTAACTTGGAACTTTGGAAACTTGAGCGTATGAGTGACAACCAACTTCACCATCAGTCCCCTGTCTGCCCCTCCGTTCTCTCATCCCAGATGCCAGCCAGCTTTTCATGACAATGCGCAGAGTCGTCAGCCTCCCCCACACTCAGAGATATCGCTACAGGGCTCATTGCCGATGCCAACGCCCGCGATGAGCACTCGAAAGCGCCCAAGCCAAGGCGTTTAGCCCCAACGTCCATCCGACTCCGACATCGCTAGGAACCTCCATCGAGGACTATGTTCTCATTCTCTCCCAAACCACTGGCCGTGCCTTCCCTATCTGATCTATCAAGCCGATGCTGCTTACCACGAATTGACATCACTTGTTCACGTGTTCAACGCCTTACAAGGCCGTTAAATACGGTTCGGATCGTGGGGCGGCTGTGGTATTCCTCAACAACATCCCAGAGGCCAATATTCCAAGGAATACACCCCAAGTGAGTATATTCTCACTTGAATATGACATGCTCATGGAAACCTAGCCATCCAGACAGCCGTTTCCATTCAAGCAAGAGATATATAAGCAATATGTCATCTAGAGATGTTTCTGGTCAATCCGATATTTCGAAGATGAAGTTAGAGAAAGATGGTTCCTTCAAGCGAGCAGACGCATCCTTCCGTAATGTTATTGAGAAGGGGGGGAAGTTCGAACCAGAGAAAGGCGCGTTATGGTTGTGGACTCCTGCGAGGTCAAGCCGATTAAACTCCCTACAGACCGATACCACCTCTACGTCTCCTATGCTTGCCGTAGGTCTATCTCTTGGCTAATTGAGTGAGGGGTCGGACTGAATGACCGCCTAGCATGGGCTACTAGGACTTTAATTGTCCGAAAGCTGAAGGGCCTTGAGGAATTGATTCGTGAGTTCCTTGGCTCGTCTCCCAAAACAATCGGATCTCAATAGACCTTAGCTGTAACGGTTGTGTCCCCTCGTATGGGGGCTAATGGGTGGCCTTTTGCCAATGTAGACAACTACGCAGGGACTGATGAAGACCCCCTCTATCACTCCGAGCACGTTAAGGACTTGTATCTCAAGGCCGATCCCAATTATGCTGGCCGGTACGCTTCGGTCCTTTTCCTTCTCAAGTTCTCTCGCGTATGTAACCCTTCAGATTCACTGTCCCGGTTGTCTGGGACAAGAAAAACCATACCATCGTAAACAACGAGTCTTCCGAAATCATTCGCATGTTCAATACCGCTTTCAACGATTTCCTACCTAAGGAAAAGGCTGAGCTTGATTTTTACCCCGAGGCGTTGAGGAAAGAAATCGACGCCATCAATGAATGGGTATATCCCAACGTCAACAGTATGTACCCTCGATCAGTTTGCACCTTCGAATTTTACTTGACATCGTTGCTTAGACGGCGTGTATCGCTCCGGGTTTGCGACCACCCAAGAAGCGTACTCAGCTGCCGTAAAAGACGTGTTCGGGGCTCTGGACAAGCTCGAGGCGATTCTTCAGAAAAACGAGTACCTTGTGGGTGGCAAGCTCACTGAGGCTGATATCAGGCTATGGGTTACCATCGTGAGTTTCTATAACACTTCCGTCCGCCTTGTCTAACCTAGGCGTTAATGTCAGATACGCTTCGATCCAGTTTATGTTGGGCACTTCAAGTGTAATTTCAACACGATTCGGGGTGGTTACCCTGCTATCAACACGTAAGTTCTATCCTTCACTCAATCACCCTAAAATCGTCGACCTCATCGCGGAAATTTTGACCCCCTACACCACCTTTAGCTGGATGAAGAAGTTGTACTGGAACGAAGACGCGTTCAAGTCTTCTACTAACTTCGATCACATCAAGACCCACTACTATTGGTCCCATACATCGGTGCGTCGCATTGTCTGTCCCTCTTTCCCCATCCATCTTTAAAATACGTCTTGACGTCACCTACTCATCTACACCGCTTCTTTCATTCATATCCAAACCATTAAGTGACTCGAGTGACTTACCAAGATGTTTAATAGATCAATCCGACTAGGATCGTACCAGTTGGTCCCATCCCCGACATTCAGCCTTTGTAATAAACGAGCTCGAAACGGACGTATTGGACTACAGGAGATATTGAATTCTTTGTATATTAGCTCGATCAGGACAAGGACAAGACTTCTGAATCAGAGAGATACGACAGCAACGCACTCCGTCGCTTGATATTGATTGCTTTGGGGTGTCGCTGTGCCACCAAATGTTGGTATGGTCTAGATCACCACCACTCCTTGCTAAACGCCGTTCCGTCGACGATACGGCCACCTGAATTAGGCCCTGAGTATCCACCACTCCTCCTTGCGAGACAGATCCCGTTGCGCCGCTGCGACGGCGTAGTACTCCATCTTCCCCACCGCGTAATCCCCATGCATCAATATGTGGGTCAATTCAAGATGAACAAAGTTCAATCGTAGGCACATCTGCTATGCGGCGTATGTATTCTATTGAACCTTGATCATGCGCTGTTTTTGCAGCAACGCTTCCAACTAGGAAGTGTATGCTTCATGGTTCCCTGAAGTGTCCCTTTTTTCTTCGCTTCTGGTCCGCAAAGAGGGTGCAAGGGCGTCGGAATCAGGATTTGGTTTGGGTCGCCGGAATCGATCCAGCTCGACTCCGATGCATTCGACATATTATATCATTTGCTGGCGTATGGCGTGCCAATGGAGGCATAGCGTAGGAGCTCGCCCATGAGGCTTTGCATCATGGATTGGAGGACACATGGGCTTGGGAGCGTTCTCTCGAACTTGCGTTAGCTCCGTAGTTCAGGGAGTGCAGGGTTTACCACTCGCAGGAAGATTGGAGGGAACCAAGTGAACGAGTCCAGGGCTAATAGGGCATAGAGACTTGTTGTTAATTTGGGGAGGTGCTCATGATATTGGTGAGCCCTTAGAAGGTAACTGGGGCTGGCTAAGGCCATGTTTCGACCATGTCACTGTGTGGATGGGGAGGATGCATGGACAGGGAGGTCATATCTTGGGAGCGTACAGGCGTCAACATGGAACATCGAAAACGGGAGAAGCCTAATACACAGACAAGCAAAGCGTATGCATGTATACGGAGTAGATGGATATGTACAAGAAATTTCACAAGGTACGGCAATGCGACACTTCGATGTACCGAGAAGTATGGGGTCGTCCAAGCTAATAACGACATGCCGTGAGCTCGATGGGCTTTCGATAGCTAAAACCCGGTGAGCAAGGGGAGAAAGCTACATTGTGTTTCTAGGGTCAGCAATGGTGTGAACTTACCAAGAAACTGGGAAGCTCGTCAAGTGGCTCCTCCCATTGTACCATGAAGCCGAGGTGCCATTCAATTGGACATGGTACAGTACCAAAGGTGAGCGAGTAAAGTCCTTCGAAGGTTGGGAGGTCCTCGGAGATGATAATCGGGGTTGAGAAGATGGTATAGACCACAGTTTTAGAAAGATATGCTCCCTACGTAAACAATTAAGAGTTCATAAGCACGTAAAGTAGTTCGTGACTCCGTCTCGAGTTTATCGTGTATGGAAAGGGTATGTGAAGTGGAAACGGGGAAAGAGAGGAAGTCAAGCACGACAGGGTATGTAGGCGTTACAGAAGGTGGCAAACTGCCAACGCAGCACCAATGAATGCCGAGCCGATGGTGGCCAGGATTTGACCGGGACTTTGAAGGGTAATCGACAGGGTGAGAGCAGCATTGCCTGTCTCCGTTGGGCTAGCTTGGTTATCTCCAGCGGACGTTCGACTGGAGGTGCCGCTGGCCGAAGTGGGTGTACCCTGGATCGTCAAGGGAGGTAAGCTCGTTGACCGTTGCGACAGAGACGTAGCAGGGGAAGTCAGGGACGAGAGAGGGGAGGACGAGGGGGATAGGGACACAGATGGCGAGGGTGAACCTACTGTGGGTGCCGAAGTGGATGAAGCACTACTCGATCCAGAAATGGCAAGACCATTTCCTACACTGGATACTGGAGCACATGAGGAGGAAGCAGGTACGGCATGAGCCGGGGGAGTCACTGGTTCGCCTTGATGAAATGTGGAACCGCCATAAACACCCATAGGCTGATCGAGACCAAGTGTGGTTTTCCCATTTCATTGGGAGAATGGTTTCAATTTTCCAGGGTGGAAATGACATTGGGAGTTGTGGTGGAGTCATGAAGGGCGAAAGCATGGGAAGGGGTTGTTAATCATGGGCGTAAGCGTGCATCGCGAGAATCCAGAAGGTAGGCCATAATTGAAGACATTGATCAGCAAAACGTTTCGAAAGAGTACGAGTAGAAGGCTCGTAATAATGAACCCGCTTACCTCTCCGGAGTCGCCTCTACAGTTCTCAAAAACGCCGGGATCATAATTCGCTGGCATGTTCCACAGACAGCCCATCACATCGTAGATGTGTTGACAGTACTGAGTAGCCCGATTCCCGATGCACGCGCGGAAACAGAACTGGTCGGCACTGATGAATTGCTGGAAGATGCAAGAAAACATAGAAATAGTCATTAGTAACGTGGAAGACCGCGAATCAGAAATAAACCAAAAGGTAGGAGAAGTGTCGGCCCTTGCGCGAGAAGTGAAAATTTGCAGATCAGCTGGTGGCGGTGGACCACCATTTCGTTTGATTCCACTTCCACACCGGGTGAACGGGGTGACAGTGGGGCCGGGAGAGTAGAACGGTGGGGGAATGTACGTACAGTCCATTCATGAACTTGTTGTAGTTGCCCGAAGCCGGTGGAAAAAACGAGGCCACCAATGGGGTTTCCTATGAATGAGAAACGAAATTAAATCAATCGGACGTGAAGTTCAAACATCGCTAAAGTGGAATTGAAGCCCTCCCAGAGAGATCGAGGAGGGAAGCCTGTTAGATAAGGTACACAAGGAGGAAGCGTTTTCCGAATGGGTCTTTCATGATAAACGAAGTCATCGTATGTCATAAAGAAAGACATACTATAAGCTTCCTAGAAACCGCAGATGTATACCCTGGCGACGGCAAAGAAAAGGGCATACGCGAAGCAGAAGCCCAAGGTAACACCAAACTTCGGTGAATTTCCCCAGTAAGGGGGCAAAGCGTGGTCGCACGACACACATGCTCGGTATGTTAGTTCTCAATAGCGCGTGCCATGCGGTTACCAGCAAGGTCGCAGGCTCTCACCTCAGAAGAAGAGAACACGAATAAGAGCCAAGGGGCGCAAAATTCTCGGCCCAATAGCAACGTTGGAAAGGGGAGGAGATGGGACAATTTACCACTCACCATTGCCATCCGCACCGTGAGGATCTAGTTCACCACCGGCGTCACCGGCGCGTATGTTGAGAAGGGTCAGCTTGCCCACACCTGGGAGATACGAAGGAAACGTAGGATGCATGCAGGACATATGCAAGGAGTATGTTGGTGCATCGTCAGCCAATATCGTGGTGTTTGATTCGATTATTGATAGGCGTGGAGAAGGAGTGGCCGAGTACGATTCGGGAATCGCAGAAGACATCCAGATGGACAGAAGGGCGTGTATCCGGAGTGCCATAACGGAGCCAGATCGTTGGGGATACGCGCGGGGTTGGTTCGTTTATCGACGCAGCGCGTTCCGTAAGGCACAGAATACGAGTAAGTTGAATTCCGAAGGACAAGGGGATTAGGAGATACCAAAGAAAGAATCAGAGGACGTTACTTGAGCTAAGAATAATAGTGAAGCGTACCTGTTACTTGAACGAAATCGGGGGTTCGAACAAAGTGTGCACCCGTAATCGAGCCATCGGGAATGAGGCGACTGCCAGTGCCAGGCTGCCCAAGCAAAGTCAGGGCCAGAGCTAAAACGTGCGATGACTGTAAATTGACCTTAAGACACCACGAAACAACTTCTCTCTAAAAGTAACGGCATAAGAAAAAGGATAAATTGGAGCTTAGTCGCGAAGCTTGCCTCAGAGTTACCGATTTCTGCATTTGGCTCAGGTGGGCCCCAAAGACAAAAGTCATCCACAGCGTTAACTGAGGGGATAAGGAGAAGCAATGAAGTACATAAGGGAATAATGGCTCGGGGTGAAGCCACGTACTGTAAGCGTTTTGACACATGGAAGTTTGATTGTTCTGTGTCCCACATCGGTTCGTACCAGCTTGGCCTTGTTCGGTTTTATCTGGGGCGTTTGAGGGGAGGTAGGTCGCAGTATACTGAGCGCCAGCTATCCACGCGCAAGCTACGGTGATGCAGAGGGTTGATTGCCAAAAATCAGAGAAGATCATTGTGGATGTCTTCAGAAAGACAGCACAATATCAAGTAAGTATTAGCGGGTATTTAGGTTTCAATGTGGGTGGAACTTACCCTAGTTTGGAGTGGCTTTCCTACCGGGTACTAGAGGGATAGAGGGCCCCGGGAAAAATGGTGTATACCCCCTGTGGTTGAGGGAAGGGAAGGAAAGAAACTTGACAGAGAACAGACATGCTGGCGGAAAATATAGGGCGTCTGGACGACGGCACTGACCGTCCGACATGACCTAGGATAGGGCAATTTTGGCCGTTATATTTCGGTATCGCGACAGGAACAGGGATATTGCAGGAGTCCCTTAGCCGGAGAAAACTATTTTTATCCTCTGTCACTGAGGTTGGTCATGCATCAAACCCATCTAGCCTAGAACATGAGCATCAGAAATTGCCTGAGGCTTACCGAATTGCTCGGTGGGGAGGTGGTACGACGATGCGTGCATCGATGAACGTTTCAAGAACGTCGGCGAAGGATGCTGGAACGGGAGTTTGCAGATACAGGGGCTTGATCAGGGGGATCTGCCGTTCACGTGGGCCAAATTTCTCCTTCAACTTGACTGATCGCGTCTTATACTTATTCATGTTGCTTGGTGTGAAAATCTCCCTGTTAATATCGCTAATACAGGTTGTGGCTCAAAGAAACGGTCTGTCTCATACACTGATATCTGGATTCTTAGATTTAGGATGCCAAGGGTTTGTCGAGGACTCGGAGGTGGATTAGGCGGACGCGTATCACTCGGAAGGTGATTCCTTCAAAGTCGAGACGGGGTATGCTTGGAAGCTCTTCCACCTTCGACGCCCACGTACAATGGAGATGAGGAGAACTGCTTCTCCCATACTCGTCGCCTTGCTTTGCAAGAATTGCTTACTCTTGGTACGTCCACACGGATCAGCTTCTCAAATCTCGGACTGACCTGTCTCCCCCCTTAGAGTTGTCGGGTCACAGAGACTGCTTGTTCTTCTTGCGCGTGTCCACAGGCATCGATCAAGAAGCTCGATTGCTACATCATGCATCATGCATCATGGCTCCAGGAGAACATTCCACTCACCAGCCGTATGATTCTCTATAGAGGCTCTGCCTTGGATGCACCACCGAAGCTCGCGGGAGTATGCTATAATTTGCGCTACCACTGTCAGCAAGTATGAGGTATTGGGTGGGACGCTTCAATGTTGTTACGGTGGCAAAAACCTCTGGAGGAGAAGCCATACGACACTGGCGTACGTTACTACAAACCTGAAAGAGAGACGCCACTATCGAATTATCGATGTCTTAGTCCATGAAGCCAGCAACCACCGAGTTCCCGCAGATGTTGCCGCCATCCGTTGCCGTCGCGCCCGCTTCTTCACTTCCTGTTGTTTGCGTGTGTGGTTTTCCAGTTTCTCAAAGGAAACTTCCCTTAATTGGCTCAAGCTCCCAGCTTGGTTCTCATGTGCTCTCCCAGTCCGGACTGGTTTTGTGGCTTGGGGCATGTGTATTCCTTACCTGAACTACCATGATTGGCCACGAAAATGCTCGGTTCTGAACCGTTCACCGCCTTGGTGGATCTAATCATCAAGTCATTATTGGCTTCAAGGTCAGCGAGATCTTGAGCCGTTTGGGTTTTTGGAACGGATCTTCTCCAATGGTTGGTGTTAGGGGTTACATTAACGTGGTAATGACCTGTTTCCTCGTACCTTTTAGTCGATCGAACTCGGCAAACACCTGTGACCTCCAGCTACGAGCTTTCACTTAAATACTCGCTACCTCTCCGCCTCTCCAATTCTCCAACACCCCGCCTTTTCTCTTCTTCTCCTTGACCACCATGATCGTCGACGCCTTCTCTAGCGTCAGCAATCTCGATTTCAACGCCTTGGCGATCTCTCTCCTTGCTATTGTCGCCGCTGCTCACATATTACCTTGGTTGTGGGACCCGCATGGAATACGCCTATATCCTGGCCCTTTCATAGCCAAGTTCTCTGACATATGGCTGGGCTGGGTCAGTGCTCAAGGCCATCGCTCAGAAGTTGTTCACGAGATGCATGAGAAGTATGGTGAGTTGTGGGCGGATCTTGGTGTTTCAACCGTTATTGACTATATCCCCTGACAGGACCCTTTGTCCGCCTTGCTCCCAATCACGTCTCCATAGCTGAGCCGGATGCTCTCCCCGTTGTATACGCTCACGGAAACGGTGCTCTAAAGTCCGACTTTTATGATGCCTTTGTTTCGATTCAACGCGGTGTCTTCAACACTCGAAGCCGCGTCGACCACGCTCGCAAGCGCAAGATCGTATCTCATGTTTTCTCTCAGAAATCCGTCACCGAGTTCGAACCCCATATCCGCCATTACGTTGGCCAACTCATCAAGAAATGGGACGACATGTACGATAGCGCCCTCAAAGGCGGATCTGGCCCCCAAGGTGAAAGCGGATGGCATGGTGCTGATGGAAGACTCTGGCTTGACCTTCTCCCATGTAAGTTCGCTTTGGACGCTGAACGTTGATTGATATCTTGACGTGGCTTCCGTCTTGTCAGGGGCTAACTATCTTGCTTTTGATATCATTGTACGTATACTAATCGCGTTTTGGGGTATGGCTTGATGGCTAAAGCCTTTTCGCTCTTTTCGTTCGCCGTTCTATCAGGGTGAGTCTACATTTCTGATGCCTTTGTTCGGTTTGACGTGTATCACCTGGACCTAAACTAATCCCCCTACCCCACAGGCGATTTGGCTTTTGGTGCTCCATTTGGAATGATTCAGGCGGGTCAAGATTCCGCGCCCGTGCCAAAATCTCAGAAGGCGGTGATGGATTCGTATGGACAAACTTCGACTGAAGACACCGATGTTCAGTACATCCCTGCTGTCAAAATCTTGAACGGCCGCGGCGAGTACTCCATGTCAATGGGTGCTCTTCCCTGGTACTGGCGCCCTATTGCTCGCAAGCTCCCCTGGTACAGCAAAGGCCAAAAGGACGTCAAAGCACTCGCTGGTATCGCCATTATGGCCGTCGCTAAACGTCTCGCTACACCCACGGATCGGAATGACCTGCTCAGTAAATTGCAAGCCGGTAAAGACGAAGACGGAAACCCTATGGGCAGGGCTGAATTGACGGCTGAAGCTCTGACGTTATTGATTGCAGGGAGTGATACTACGTCAAAGTAAGTCTACCTTACCGGTATCTTACTGCGCCGGCACTCATGTTCTCTTTTACGACTTTCTCCACCCTTACTTCAAACCCTACCGACTCTATCTACGTCCTAACCGCGTTGATTTGTATCCGCGGAACCTGTTGCTGTCCTTGTCCGTCGGCCCACGTCTTTTTATGACCCTGCATGCGCTGGTGCAGCTCTACTTGCGCCATCATCTATTATCTAGCATCCAACCCTGCCGTTCAAGCGAAACTCCACCAAGAACTCGATGAACAGTTGGGCACCGAGGACGAGCTCGTTTCCAACGCCAATCAAGTCAAGCGCCTCCCTTACCTCGACGCTGTTATCAACGAAGCTCTGCGCCTGCACTCGACATCCGCCCTCGGTCTCCCTCGTGTCGTACCCGAAGGGGGAATGACGGTTATGGGCCAGTTTTTCCCTGAGGGTACGGTACTCAGCGTCCCGAGTTACACGATTCATCGGAACCCACGCGTATGGGGAGAGGATGTCGATACTTTCAGGCCCGAGAGATGGTTCGAGGGGGACAATGCGGCGATGCAAAAGACAATCAATATCTTCTCGTATGGTCCGAGGTAAGCCCATTTCGTTATTCTTGGTGGTTTCATCAAATATAGCATATCGAGGCCCATTGATACGTTTTCAATGGGTTTCTCGTGTACGATCAAGCTTTTTTATTCCCGCTGTCTATGGGTATGGTTCGCTGACGTCCTCTTTTTTCTTTGATTAGAGGATGCGTTGGACGCAACCTTGCTACACTGGAACTACAAATCATAGTGTCTTCGATCATGCGCCGATTCCACTTTGTCCTGGAAAATCCGGATCAAATTGTGAGCTAGAACCCCCAGTCCCTTCGGTTGATGGACTTAGCCACTGATGATATGTTTAACACAGCTTGAGACCAGGGAGGGCTTCCTCAGGAAGCCGATTGAGTGTCGGGTTGGTGTCAAAAGAAGAGATACCCTGTGAACGAAGTGGTAGACGCTCCACTTAGGAGGAAGACTTTCTTGACACTTATACCCCTATCCCTATGTATGTACATATTAGCGAGCCTTTTCATTCACATCTTGTATCTTGTCACAATCGCAATACCATCTCATCATATGCACGAATCGTTTCGTATTTTTGACCGCTTGAAGCTCAACGCATGCCTGAGGATGCCTCTAGAGCTCACAGTAGGAAGGAGTAGGAATAGGGGCCCTACTTGGGAATTCAACGGCGCCTCTAACTCTCCCCGGCCTCTTCAAAGGCTGAATATGGTCATGGAGTACATGTAAGATACATACACAATAAAGATAACCTCGGAGTATACACACCAGGCTTTTTCTGACTAAAATGGGACACAAGTGGCGAAATTCCGAATTGGATACCCAGGTACACACAAAGAAACCAGAAAGAGACCAATAATTTAAAAGAAAAGCCCAAATATAGATGAGTGGGAGAAGATAACGGAAAGGGGAAGGAGTAACAGAGTATACGGGGATTCCCGTAGAGGACGTCAAGCAGAAGGGCAGCCGTGTCTCCCAGGCCTCCTGATGTGAACATCCTTCCGTTGTACCTTCTGAACGCCCAGGATGGCTTTCCAGACAGCCACGGAGAGTCCGAGTTCACTAGCATCGCCCACGACAACCACAAGCACTCATCACGAAGCGAGCAATGGGCCAATCCACGAAAACTTCTCTCCGACAGGTTCTCCACCATTGATCGTCGCGTTTCTCGCGGTTGGCTTATTCAGCGTGGCCATGGTGTTGGTGTTTGGTTGGCAGAGGCTGCGGTTGAGTATGGGCTGGGTGCCGCCTGAGGAGATGGCCAGGAGGAGGAGGGAGGCACTCAAAGGGGCGCGACTGGGTGAGAAACCGCAATTATGGGATTTGTGGATTGAACATCCGAGATCGACAATGTCCGAGGATGAGTTTGGCACAAGTGTCGTAGAGAAATGGCAGGAAGATGAAGACGGTCCGCGAAGAGAGATGAATTGGAATGAGTATAAGGTGTGTTTATGTCCTTTCCGAAGTTTTGGCTGGGGGGTTGCATATGGTACAGTTCAGGGACTGATTCGACTTGGCACCGGTCCAGCCTATTTCCGCCACAATCTTCTGTGACGAACAACACCAATCATCATCGACCACCATGAAGGGCGATAGCCTTATCACAACAAGGACGAGAAGCGGGGTAGATTTGGGTCGGATGCTTTCTGATTTTCAGGATCGTTTGGTTGGGAGATCGAGTGGTGGCGCGAGGATAGGTTTTGATACTCATAAGGAACATGATGGGAAGGGGAGGTTGGATGGAAGGGTGTCCGGCGTCGAGGGCGGTAAGAAGCAGGCGCAAGTTGCAGTCATCATCACAATGCCTTCGCCATACAATGGCACGAATGAGGCAGAATCCGGTCAAGGTGGCGTTCTGAAGAAGGACGATACAGATCTATTGTATTCAATTGGGTTAGTACGTGTACCAATACAACAAGGGAAAAATTGAAGGATACCCACTGTGTCATTCAGCAATGGCCAGATATTCCACTTGGACTTGTAATAATTGAGCCATTAAACGACCTTTGTCACCGGCAAACGTCGGAGTGCGTATGAGAACTCGACGTTTGCGAGTTGACGTAGGATAGTTTGGGAGGTTCGTCTTCTTGACGAAAGAACAATGATTTCTCTGGAAGATTCCAAGGTTGCTGAAGGTTCTTCTAGTTGGTAGGGACGCGATTGAGAGTAAGAATACAAGTATTGTCACCCTCGATCGCCATTGACAAGCCAGCGAACACGGTGTGTTTGAGGAGGCAGTCAACCCGCAAGACTCCGAGTCCCCAAACTTCCCGAGGCGTCGAAGACGCACGCCATCTTGTATCGAATACCTGCGCCACACGATTCTGTTGCTTTGTAGTAAGGGAATCGTACTCGTGCTGCTTGATTTGAACCATGACCACTTGATGGATGGCGTGCAGCACATCAAGAACGGTAACACCAAGCGGATTCTCCACCGTGATAGGCCAAGCTTCCGGAAAAATTCCACACGAAATGTGAAGGGCGGGCAGAGACGGATGGGTCGCGAACTGGGCAAACTCTGCGTCGGCCATAATTTCTTCAGGGGAGTCAATTGGGTGAGCTGAGCATCTTGGTGGATTCCGTAGGTCCCATATTATTCGGCAACGGTGGTTCCCCGGCAGGATGTCGTGCTGGGAGTACTGGAGAAGGGGGTTAATGACGGTTGCTTGTGACATTGTACTGGACGATGGGGGGAATGAACAAACTTACCTGCCTTCAGTAGCAACGTCTTATAAACCAGTGGCGAGTATACAGGTACCACAGCTTGCATGCCATTTCTGCATAGGTTAACAAGGCCCACAACCGGCGGCAGGGAGCAGAAGACAATCCAAATTTGGACAATAGACGGTCGGAAGGTCTGGGGGGACGGATGGTGATAGCGACGGCAAAGAGGACACACTGCCCGAGGGGATTTGCTCCCTCAGCCCCAAGTGATGGAAGGCAACGGCCTATGTTCAAAAATTTGAAACATCAGCGTTGCGAAAGTCTGGACGGAAAATGACGTATAAGCGCTAATATGCCCGTACAGCCTGCGCCTTGAAAGCCGGACATTCTCCTGAAGCCTGCTGGCCCAACTTTCGTAGCCAACGGCATTGTACTGACTTCTGAGGGACGGTGAAATACTTATTGGTAAGATATACAAACATACAAACCGTTGGAACCGAGTACGTTCGGTAAGGATGAATCATGATCTGTCTTCGTTGCCGACTATGTACAGACATACATACACTGTCGGAGCGGTCGTGTTGCTGATCATCGTGGAAAGCTTGTGGAAAGCTTGAAAGAAACGAACTGCTTCTTGCGAGCCCATTGCCCAACCAGCGAGGGGGTGTCGATGGGGCAGTGTTTGGGCCGGAAGGACGCGTTGTCGTATGGGTATAACATAGGTAAACACTGACGCGCTTTCAGCACAGGAAGGCTGTAAGGGAGCGCATCATCAACATTTGGTGACAGGGGAGCGACTTGATAAGAACCTTTGGCGAGGTGTCAATGCACGACCATCGTGTTGGCAGATTCAACATGAAACCAGTGCATATAAATTATCAGTTCAATCACAATAGGTTTCGGGCAACCAACGCCCTTTGTTGACCAAATGAACTAGATGCTGACGACATCGGTTGCTCATCTGGTGGGTGTGATGGAGTCTGAGAGGCACATCGCGATCTTGTGTACCATGGAATCCATCGCACGGTTGCTAGCAAACTCGAGCGTCAACAGTTCACAGGTCAACAATCTAATCCCCGAAGCGTGTGTTGCTCTCCGATGCCGTCGAACGGATAGAAGTGAGGACTTACTATCGCTGGACTCAGTATCCTCGTGGACCCTCTGGCGTGAACTCAGAACCACGAAGATGATATCGACCGTGCATATCTGGAAGTCGGATATGCTCCGCCGTTCTCAGAACCTACACCGATGGCAATAGATTGTGGGGAATCCAATACCCTATCAGATGACAGTCATCAATGGCATTCCGGTGAGTTAACTGATGGAGGAATCAATTGGGGTTGGTCCTTACCGGGAGATGAGTAAACAGCGTCGAATAGGTAAGTGCGGACGAGTTGTTGACCGAGTTCACAAGAGCAGCAGGGGTGGGGCGGATGGGAGCGACAGGTATTACAAAGGAATGCTGATCTTAACATTAAGAAATCCTGACACATGAACTTACTAGGTAACATCGAAGAGAAAAGTACAACAGGCTACGCAGCTATCGACCGCAAAAATCTTTCATGCGTCACAGAACGCAAGTGTTTTTGGTTTGTACTGTCACTGGCATGCGACAGACGGACCTGAGACTTCCATGGAACCTTCGTCAGAATTCGAACGACAGGACGAGCCAGTTCGCAAAGGCAGAACATATCACTTACTAATGCCAAGGGCCTCACTCTCTCAACGGCTGTGACCAACCCAGCGACCATCTCTGCCAAAGCTGCATTGTGTCTGACATCTTTCCTCTTACACAGAACGTCTGGCAGCAAGCCGATCAACCTAGCTGCGGACCGGGAAATATCGTCGATCTCCGTGGCCTGAACCGCGTCTTCGACAGTGCTCGAATCATGTTCATCATGCAACTCAGCAAGCCGTTTAGTGACGTGAACATAATCAAGGAACAGTTTGCCCCGCGTATGCCATCCGTCAACAGGCTTGCCTTCGAAACGAGAGAAGAGGCTCTCAAGCAGCTCAAGATCTTTACGTATGATGACGTCGGGTGCGAGATCGAGGACGGCGATGTCGTGTGCTGCGTTGTACTCGGTGGCAGAGTAATACAGTTCGAAAGCTTCATACAAGCGCCCATCGTCGTACGCGCGAATAGCCTACACATACGTATAGCAGTATTAGCGGGACGGGGGCACGGAGAAGACGCGTAAAATCACCTTGGCTTCATTGACCCAAGTCATGGGTATTTTCAGACTGCCAACGATACCACGTATCATCCATTCATCAAGTTTACTTGCTGACCGAGTGAGTAGGTCCTTGATGACTTTCTCCCGCCTATCAAGTAAGTCTACATTAGGACTATGACGGTCGGAAGCAGACCGCCAAAACGCTTACCCAAGTGAGCCTTCGATGTGTAGCAGTACAAACAAAGCTTCTTGTATCATCCCTGACCCTTCCAACTGGAGGGCATAGCTACTAGTGAGTAAATCCGCACTGGGGCTATGGCCCTCTACGTCATCTTCGCCGTCGTCACCGACCCCGGGATCCCCACGATCATCGAAATCCCGTGCACGCATACATCGGGACAGGATAACGTACAGGTGCCACGGCAGCGTATAATCCACTGGTGATGCGCCAAAGGACAAAGGAAGCAGAACTTGTGAAAGCGAACACGACGGTTCCGCATGTAAACGAATCAGCGCGAAAAGGGCATCTGGTGGAAGGACTCCAGGAAATTTCCATTTCGGCGGAGTCGATGATCGAAGGGATGATGGTAACTTCGACGAATTTTCTTTGTACCAGGGCACCGGCTGTGCGATGTGCCGTGAAGGGAGGGCGGATTTCGTGAGCTGGACGTAGGCTTCGTAGACTTCCGAAACAGTCGTGTCGAGTGGCTCGGAGAACCATAGGTGGAGACCAAAGGTCCGTTTCCAATCCAGGCCTTCCGTAATATCAATATCCGAACAAACCAGTCCTGTGCCTTTTGAACCGGGAATGATATCGTCGACAATACCCGCCAAAAGAGCATATATCTTCCTCACGCTGTCGTCGATATGCACATCTATCCGCTGCTCTCGCCAGATATGTAACTGCTCCCGTAAATCTTCCTTGAACTCGTTGTCGCCACCTGCTTGAGCGATAAGTGTAGCGAGTCGATAATTTCCGCCATCCATGGCAACTTCACAGGCTTTCTCCACCTGGTTGCCTGTGAGAAGGAGGAACGCTGACGCGGTGGATGACGCAGAGGTTTGCGATTTGAGGGCCGCATCAACTGTGTGGGAGACAGCTCGCTCTAGCCATGACGATAAAGCAGCCTTTCGCCGCAAACAGATGGCGCGATTTCGTACGTCGGGAGTCACTGAATCACCTAATCGCAGATTCAGTGGGTCAAACAAGGCATGGCCAAGTCGGAAGAGGGAAGCCACATATGATTCGTCGCTTGTGGGGAAGAGCTCTGAGAACGAGGAGAAACGAAGGTCTAGGGATGGGTTGGCGAAAGGGGTGCCATTGTCGTCAGCCTCTATTGGTGAATTGGATAGATGATGCTGTAGGAGCTTGGACGACAAGCTATTTTCTTCTTCTGATGCTGTACTGGCTAGGGGAACTAGTGTTCGGAAGACGATAGATGAATCGGTGAAGACATTCCTACATAATAGAACGTTATTGCGACGGCTGAAAAAGTGACCCAATGGCTTACTGTAAAGAAGAGGGTGCGCATAGCTTGCCAAGATGGACAAGCGCGCCTCCTGGTCCCCAACCAACTCTCCAAGACCGTCCTAAGGCCAGACCAGCATCCAGAAACGCGCCTTCGGCACCAGAAGCGACTGGCTTGGGTACGTCAACGCGCGTATATTTCCGTGACGGTCGATGGGGAATCACGTCAATGTCGTCTGCGAAGGATGCTCTCTATATCATGTGTGAGCTTTGCAAGGGGAAAAATAGCCTCAGCTCACTCACTTCCCGCGAATCTACTCTAAACCCATCACCCTCGGAGTCGCGACTATGTTTGCGATTCAGTTGTGGTGATACTCGAAGGTTCAGGTGGCGCGACGGTTGACTTGGATTGTCCAATGCCTGGAGGGCAGCAGCCTCTTCAGGCATTCGGAACAGCGACGTTTGCATGACGAGCATCTTCTGGGCGTCGACCCCGACTTGCTGGGCCCAAGGTATCATGGACGGATCCGCGTTCCGAGGTTTTGGAGGAGGCGAGTCTTCAGAGCCGGATTGATCATCCTCCTCAGAGTCCTCTTGCTCATGAGCGTACCGATAGTCCCCATCCCTCTTCTGCACCAGCGCGTTCCGACCAAGACGGTTAGGCCGGGGCCGCGAAGTTATTTCGTCTTCATCCATGAATGAACTCGATCCGCTCGAACTGGCTGACTCATTGTCACTATCTTGTCTCCTCGCCACCCTTGTAGATTGTGGGACATCATTAGACTCCGGAGGGGCTTCATCTTCACTGCTACCACTGGAATACGCTCGAAACCGTGCCATTCGATGAGATTGAGCAGGAGAATTCAGAAGCCTTCACATTTGGAGGTTAATACACGTATGACTGCAGAGCAGTAGCGCGTATCAGATATTTACTCACCGAGTATGACTGTCTGGTTCCTTCTTTGGACGTTGCTTGGCCCTGTCGTCGTCGTTGTCGCGGTAGTTGGACAATATCTTCCTCAAATTGCATTTACCACATACACCTGAGTTCGAATCGGGGCCCGAATCGACCATTGTCTCCTGGGCGCCTGAATCAGAATAGGGATTCCCTGTCTCGATACCTCACCGATGCCCGGAAACTGTTCCTCTCCGTACATCTACATCATGGGCCTGGTAAGCCAGAAGAATGAGCCATCGTATCATTCCTCAACATTTCTGACACTCCTTCGCTACTGAGTCGCTTGCTTCGATGTGCTAATTATACATATACACCATGGGCGATTTTGCGGTGCATCATGTATGTTATGTCCATCAGTTATTCTCACCAATACGCCTGATTCCTGGATAGCTCGGACATGCACTACATGGTAAGATGGACGGTGGAAATTGAGAGCGAGCACTAATTAAACAGTGGACTCGAAACTAAGCACTACGTGACACTGAAAAATTGAACCAAAGGAGCTTATGCGTGGACTTCGCTCAGTCTTCAACAGAACTTATGTAAGTTGTCCGAAGCTAGCACCGAAACTGAGAGAATTCGATGATTCAGATTCCAATCGATGCACATGTTTACTCCGCATATTGCATACAAAAAAAACGCAACATAAAGCCATCACAGGCCAACAACCCCGCAGCCAACCGTAGAAATGAGAGCGAGATCTAGGTCCAGCGAAGCACACCTCAGCATCCGTACGTCTGGTAGACCAGGACATGAGGTGGCGGACCTAGATGATCTGCCCGAACAGATTACATCTATTACCCCCCATGTGCAAGAAAAGCCCAACCCACATACACCCACTTCCAAAAAAGCATTGACCCGCTTCCAGTGACCTCCTTCTATCGGAATCAGCGGAATGAGATGTTACCTGAGCCTGATAGATTCCCAAGATTCCCCGAACCAATGTCCCCGACCATAAAAAGAAACCAGACGCACGCTAAGCACAAAGCGATAGCCAGTCAGCGTAGTCTGATCACCAGAAACGGACGGCCACTCACCTTCGGCTCAGTAGAAGGTGCAGCGCTGCAGCCTTTCACAGTGAGCCCTCTCCCCGATCAAGAAATGATGGACCGAACACTGCGAAGGGAAAAAAGCTTGCGTGTCAAGGCGACTCAGTAAGGATCTGCGGAACTAGCGCTCCTACCCTACGCGAGCGACTGAACAAGCGTCTTGGGCAGTTAGTCGGCTGGGTATTCAGGAAGCTTCGGAAAACCAAGATACCGCTCACCTCATTCCTCATCAAGATCACTATCCTCTGAATCGGAGAGTTCAAGTATGGTCTGTTGCTGACATTCAGGCCAGGTAACGTGGATTCGAGTGAATGACTGCTTCGTGATCATCAAAGGCCGTGGGGCGGAGGTATCATCCATAGCCCTGAGACGGCAAAGTCAACCCCCCAACGCAGAAGGAATATAATCTCCAGAATACAGATTAAGAAAACCAACGCACCGACTTTGTTCCCGCATAGCGACCAAGATAGTGTCTTTTTCTTCCTTAGTCTTAGCTTTTGCCAACTTGGCCATCAAGAGCTTGCTTTCAGCGATTTGCTGCTCCAGTTGCTTCTGCTTAGCAGCGAGTTCAACCTTCGAATTCATGGACGCCAGTAGATGAGGACTAGCTTTAGCTTCTTTGATGGATTCTGTAATAAAAGACTCTGCTAAATCATCCAAGGAAAAGTTACTCAGTGGGGGTGCAGCAGCTTGAGGTGACACGGGCTTGACTTCAGGCAGGACCGTTGGTTTGTCGGAAAGAGTATCTGCGGGGGGCGTCTTCTTTATTCTTGATTTCTGGCTCTTCAAAACCAAAAGGCGAAGATTATCTTCAAGAGTTTGTCGCTCTGTTACCTCAATCTCCATTGACGCAGGTGCGGAAGTCGAGGAGGTCGAGGGGGAAGATACGGAAGGGGGAATAGTTTGCGTAGGAAAAGGAAGTATCGGGGGCGTTGAGGCCATAGGGGGAGGAGGTGCAGCAGCTGCTTGTGCCCTGGTAGCCATCTCAGCTTTACTACGAGCGAGGCGCTCTTCCAACTCCTTCTGTCTTGCGAGGAACGACCGAGGTTGCTTCGGTATTTTTTTCATCGCGCGAGGTTCAGATGGGGGCTGTACTACCGCCTTAACCGGAACGGGTCTCGATAATATTGAAGGGGTAGTCGCCGAAGGTGTGGTCGGGGCAGTTTCAATCGATATTGATACGGCCGGAAGGGTAGCCACCTTCGCGGGCACGAATGGACGAACGGGTGGCTTCGCAGGCGCTTGCTCAGGCAACGGCTCTGAGACAGGCGGCGGCATCCTTGTGATACGAGAGGCACCAAATGTCGGTAAATCTGGCGAAGCGACCTTGGATTTTCCAGCTGCAACCAAGGTCTCAGAGAGTGAAGGTGTTAATGGCGAATCAACTTCCATATCAGTTTCGGCATCATTGCCTTCCACCGATAGGTTTGAAGGAGGTGAGGAACCGCGACGTTTAACTGCGGGATGAGGCATATTGGTGCCGGCATGCGACGGTTGAGCCGCAGCAAAAGGTGGCACGCGATTGTCTGTTGGCAACGAGAGGTTGAGAGGACGCTGCGGAAAGGGTGCTTTGAAGGGAGGTAGGAAGGTAGTAACGGGCTTCGGGGGTAGGCCGTGTGCCTTAGGTTGTGTCGGGACCGGACGAGGAAGTACAGTGGCATTGGTCGGCGCAATACGAAGAGGAGGGGGAGGGGGAAGTGGACTGATGATTGGTTGACTCTGTCTCAACTCCCTTTCCTTCGCCAATCTTGCTTTCCTCTCCCGCTTCGTCTCCTTCTTCGAAAGCCCCTGGTCCTTCTCGACCTCACCTTCAATCTCGCCCTCTTCAAGTTCACCTACCCCAGTATTGATACCATCAACCCTGTACCACCACACACGGATGAGTTCGACCTTATTCGACTTGGCACTAGTGGGTAGCGCCTCTCTTTGTAAACGAGGACTGCTCCATGCCAAACGAGCCATGTCTGCAGTTGCAAACTCGACCAAAGCTTTCGAAAATTGGGTGTCGATCTCGACATGGACCGGGTGCGAGCCACATACGTCTTTGGCCCAGCTGTAGATGAACTCCATCGTACGACTCGGCTTGGGAATCTGTTCCATGACAAGCGTCCGAGCAGGGTTGGGTACGTACGGAGCCTGCAAGGTGGTAGGCGAGCAAAAGACACCGTGTTTGCTCCTCGAATCGGCGTCCGGAGGCATGCCTATGGGGAGGGCGGGCGGGGGTTTGGGGGGCAAAGAATTATTCCAAGAAGCGGGAGCTGAGGGTGGAGGTTTGACAAAGCTAGTGTTACTAGACTGGACACCGCCAAGATCTGCTTTACTTGCTGTGGTCATAGAAGACACCCATGGAGAGGTTGTTGTCGATTCTTCATTGATAGGGAAATATTGAGGGTAGGCGAGGGGCGGATCAAGAGGGCGTATGGGCCGAGTTGAAGGACCAGCGATGCTCGTCCCGGCAGCTTCTTCAGCAGAGTAGGGTAGGTGGATACTACGGTCTTCTATCAGATGGTCAACCTCACTTCTTATGCTCGCGGCTTCAGCTGCAAGTCGCTCCAGCTTCCTCCTTTTCTTTCTCTGCTTCTTTGTCTCGCATGGCTGCACCAACTCATCAACATGAATGAGATCGGTAATGTCGCGTTTTCGTTTGGTCGTAACTTCATCGCCCGAAACATCCGCTACGATGGTGGTTACAAATTAGGCCTATCAAGGAGGCTTGAAAAGGCGTACTAGGTTCCTGTGCAAACATTGGGGGCACTACTTCGTGAATGCATAGCGTATCAGAGGATTTCTCGCCTTTGTAAGACCAAAGATAAGATGCTGTTAACGTCATGTTCGAAGGCTTAAGGGGGCACATACTTGGTAGAGGAGGTGGTGATGAAAATTGAGGCTGACTGGGACCAGCTTCCGGAGGGTCGATAGATATGCGGTCCGGGTCGTCATCGAGGAGCATATGGGCGACATCAGCCTCATCTTCCGACAAACGCGTGTCTAGCGATGAGCAGGATAACATGGCGACACAGAAAGAGTCAATGGTGATCTCCTCAAAGTTTAGGCTCGTGTTGAACATACGGAGGCTTCCCACGCTAAGATTTCCACGATCAGGAGGCTCCTGTCAGTGTTAGGAGTGAAAACTTGGGTGTCTGGTAGTATCCCCTTGGCTTCCCGGCCATTGTATGATGTGGCAGTTGGCAGGCTCAACGTGATATGTACATGAGCAGTGAGTGCATCTAGACTGCTCAGCAGGACTTTGCATTGCTTTGAGTATCCCGATGAAGCCGGGCTTCCTTCAAGCCTTCGCGCGCGAAGTTCATTTCTATCGAAGTCCATAGCAAGCGCAGCATGCGCCTGGTGTGCTATGGACTTATAGACACTATGGGTATATGGACTGGAATCGGGCTGGAAGGACACCGTTAGTGCTACTATACTTCCTGGCCTTGATAATCGTTTGCCGATGCAAGCAAGATGCAAGGGGTACCGGTCAATCTCTGTGAGTGCATCGAGCTGGAATACGAATCATCGAATTTTCTCAGTTACGGTGCCAGCTTTGGGAAGAGAAGTCGAAGTCCTAGGCTCGAACGATGCGATAAGATTTGCTTCCATTGTTGCCGGCCTCGGCGTCTGAGTCTGACTGTGGACAGTTTATTTGGTAATCCCACGTGATGACGATGCCAAATAACTTGAAGGGGGCAAGAACGGCAAGGTTCACAGCTTGATCCTAGACCATCACCTTCACTTCAACTACCTTCTTCGCCCCCAACTTGTGAGTCTCTGTTTCCTGCTACTCTGAGGTGGAATCCTGTTGCTGATTGCCTACCTCTTCTCTCTATTGCTGTGGTTGCTGTGGCTATCTTGACTCTTCGTTGTCGTCAACCTTCTGGCTACGATTTCGACGATCTTCGACGATATGGCTCAACTGACTGGTTAGAGCTCACCAGGTTAACAAGACATTCATCAATGGCCCTCAAGCGCATTAACAAGGTACGATGTTGTTCTAGTCATCGCTTTCGATTAGACGCCTGCGCCGCTTGCTGACGGTTATCGTGTGCCGTGTAGGAGTTGATTGATCTCGGACGTGATCCGCCCTCTTCGTGCAGCGCTGGCCCTACTGGCGACAACATGTTTCAATGGCAAGCGACGATTATGGGTCCGGTAAGTCGCTCAGCTCTAGCATGCGTCAGCAAAGCTTGTCTGACTGCGTATCATTGTAGGGCGATTCGCCGTATGCGGGCGGTGTCTTCTTCCTGTCTATCTCCTTCCCCACCGATTACCCTTTCAAGCCCCCCAAGGTCAGCTTCACGACCAAGATTTACCACCCCAACATCAACGCAAACGGTTCGATATGTCTCGATATCTTGAGAGATCAGTGGTCTCCGGCATTGACGGTCTCGAAAGGTGAGTCAGCGTCAAATGCTGTGTAAGAAGCCCATGACTGATGGTCATCGCTCGTCTTAGTTTTGCTTTCGATCTGTTCCTTATTGACGGACCCCAACCCCGACGACCCTCTCGTCCCTGATATCGCTCACCTTTACAAGACTGACCGATCTCGTTACGAGGCTACCGCGAGAGAGTGGACAAGGAAGTGAGTACTCTTGTACTTGTTCATTATTCGATTCTAATCGGAGAATCATTAACAAGGTACGCTATGTAATCCGGTCGCTCATCCCACCAGCACCTGCAACAAGGTCGTGTCTCTGGATCGTTTTGGGTGTACTATATTCATGAATCCTTTCTGTAACTCTGTCATTCTTCAATCGTATACTGTATCAGCCTTGTGAATAGCAATTACACGGGTGCGCCTTTTCATAATTGAGGTGGCTATATCAGGCTGTGGCTGAACCTGTGGTCGTGCACAGGTCCGTGAGAAGAACGATCGTCTAAGTCTCCGTTTCCGTTGTCCATCTCCATGTTTCCGATGCCTCTCCTCCGTGTTCTCTTCAGAAAAAGTTTCGTGCCGTGGTCGTGTCGTTTCTTGTCTTGCGCAGTCTTCCCATCAGATACCACATCTGTCCGATGTTTTGCTGTAAGGCCCTCAGGATAGGTGAACCCATTCTAAACCGGAACAGAGCCTCCCGTCTCCATGGACCCTAGAGCGCATCACACTCCTCGCATCGGGGGCTACTCGCTCCGCTCAGGCTCTCTGTCTCTTGGACAATCCCGACAGGGTTTGTTGACTTGTAATCACGTTAATCTCTCCAGGTCTGCGGCACTATATGGATTCGCAACGCGCATATGGAGATGAATTCCTGAAACATAAATAATATTCTCGATTCATCGACGGCGCTTGTTATGCTGTCGTTGTGTCCCTATGGTCTTCAAGGTCATCGAGGCATAGCTATACTATTTCCGAAGCAACCTCGTCTCACCTCATCTCGACGCCTTGCCTGGTCTCCCGTTTGGGCGCGAGAGAGGTCCCTCTTGTGGAACACGAAATCTTCAGATCGTTACTTCCCAAGTGGGTATCTGGTTGATGAGACAAACGAATCTGCTGCGACTATGCAATAAATTGGCCTTCGACTTGAGTGCTTGATTCAACTCAGCATTCATAACTCCCCCCTCCCCGTCCTCCTACTGATATACCACTCTCTTTACTATCGAGCTTCTCCCTTTCATTCCAGTGATGTACGGCGGAAATCCTTTTGATGGCTGGAAGGCTGGCGATGCGACCACCCCGTCGATTTTTGGCGCACTGCCCTATCCAGGGGCCGGGCCATCGTCGGGCTCTTCAGCTCTCGCCACCTTCACATTCGCTTCACCGCCGAACTCCAACAAGATGAACTGCACAGTGCTCGGGCCAGACAACACTCCCTTCATCTACATCATCACTGATCCAGCCATGCCAACCTATACCGTGTTCAAGAACCCTCATGGCCAGAATCTGGCTCTGATCGAGTGGCAGCAACACCCTATGGTCGAGGTACGCGGTGTCATCGTGAAGCAAGAAATACGCCAATGGCTACCTCTGACACCCGATCGCAAGTACGTTTGTGACCGTGACGTCAACGTTTCCTTTCGACCAGCAGCTTGTGGTGATACTTACTCATCGCTGTTCCTGTTATAGGGCACGGAGGATGGATTTGAGCGGGTCGAAATTCTACTGGACTCCGCAAGGAGAGACTATCAATGTGGGTTTATGTGTTTCGCCAATTTCGAGCCATGCATGCTCAAGCACAAGCTGTTGTAGCTCTCGGCACCCACTCCTCATGGCGCTCATAACTTTGTAGGCAGGATTTCTAGGGGCCGAGAATCGATCAGGTTAGAGTTGTCGTCACATGCTTTACAGCCAAACTTGCGCGATGTTTCAATCATTGCGACTTTCCTCCTTCAATGCGGACGAAACATTGATTGAATGATCTTGATTCTCGTGATTCCTCTTTGGAGGAAGTACGGTGGGGAGCTTGATTTGATCTGTGGATAAAGCGTCTATCCGGCCCAATATTTATTTCGACTGCTGTCTTGTATTCATGTAGAATAGCTTTCGTGTAAATTCCCTTCAATGTAGTCATGGTACGATACCAAGTTGTTTGTATGTTACTAATAGTATCTCGAAGGCCTAGTACAACAATTTACACGTGCGAGTCGTCGTTGGTATGGCGCCTACTCTACTTCCTCGATGATATCCATCAGCTTGAACAAACGCTCAGGACAATAGACTGATCAAGACTCACGAACACTCAAAGTGGGTATGATTAACAAGTTTGTAGCTACGTCATAGCGTGAAAGAGAGTTCTGTCCGATTAAGTACAAGTAAATTGGTCCGGGGAAAGCGAGCGTACTAGTCGTAGATCAACATCCCGAGGTGAGAAGTGGTGAAACCTAAACCCGATCTCTCGTGACTGCAGGATGCGGAAAATGTATGATAGAGACCTTCTCCTCAGTGACATGAATCCCCGAGCTTTCCTGTCTCCATAGTGCGGGAGAGGGCGACCGCCGGAAGGGTGTTTTACTTTCATAAGAAACCTGTGTACCGGATAGTGGAGACAAATGAATCGTGCGGAGGGTGTCAGAGGAAAATGCTGGCGCGAGACTATAGGATGGCGTTCTACATAATTCCCAACGATCAATAGGGTTCGGACGCCTGAGACGACGCCAAATGCTTGTGCCTATAATCGCAGCATTGGCAACCATGAGTGTTAGAGAGAGCTGCGCAGTTTCGAGAGGTATCATGAACGGTGAGTAAGGAACGATTAATCCGACGAAAGAAAAAGGTTCGAACCTCCACAATGGCAGTGATGATCTCCTCGATACCGGACCCGTGACCACCACTCCGCAAGGCGACGTAATTATGTACAATGTTTGTTACAGTTGCGATTGATACCGCTCCGACGACGAGAGTGTAGTGGACTTGTTGAGATCGTGAAGTCTCACGCCGCCAGATTAATGCCGCAGGGATCAGGAGTAGAAAGGCGTTTGCGGTCACGTCGGCTGCAATAAAACAGAGTTGGCCTGTGCAAGCTGCAGGGAGCTTCTGATGAAAGAAACTTACTCGCAAGGGAAGTATTCAGTACTCCTAATCCGAGGGGACAGCTGGGTTGCGCTGAATCCTTGATTGGGGTTGAATTCAGTTGGGGAATGAATATCAATGTTTATGGAGATGGGTACCTTCCAAGTTGGGTTCTTTTCACAGAAGTAGAATAGCTGTGCAAAGAGGAATGCCCAGCAAGTGGCGAAGGCTAATGCAAAGGCATAGATCACGCGCCGTACCACCGTTCCAGAGGTGGTTTGAATCAGGGAGAAGAGAAAAGAGAGCCGAGTGATCCTGTAGATGATTTGTACGTTGACATCTCAGAAACGCGGTTCCGTTAGAAGTATGATAAATACCAGATAATCGAATAACGTAGTTGAGAAAGTGCGTAAAATAGCACAATCGACGACCCGCGGTTCAAAGCTATTGAAGTGCATCATTAAGAAGCAGTTTCCCGAGAATACAATGAAGACCGTACTTTGTTCAAGACTAATGAAGGTACCGATACCAAATACAAGGATTGCGGGGATTGATAAGCCCACACAGCCGTCATCCAAGGCCAAGATCCGGTTGTAGAAACGTAAAACTAGTCTGCCTGCGGTGATGAGGACGGCGACGATAGGTAAAACAATTGCGAGGACTAAAAAAGATGAAGGTCCTGGTCAGTGGATGAACCTTATTCATTCAGTGGGGCGGTCTCCGAGAACTTACCTTTGGCATCAGTGACGGTCGCCGTCGGGGACATTGTGGAAAGAGCGTGGTGTTGGTATAATACAAGCAATAAGGGGAATATAAGAGGAGGGAACCTGTCCAAAGGAAACCATGGATTTCCGTACGTCTTAGACTAAAAGGCTGAGGGCTAGGGTACTTGAGTAGTCAAGGATGTCGCAAGAGCAGCTTCGATCACTCAAATGTCAGGCGGGGACTGAGCTACCAATGCCAAACGAATGTGAACAATTGGAGAAACATGACGGACGACGGTTTGATGGTAGTATGGCCTTTTTCCTTCGCTGATTATTCCCAAGGTGTTCGTGGTGGTGGTGGGTGACAAATTAGCCAAAGACGGCCTAGGCATCTCCGTCAATTACAAAGGAGCGGTGAAACCATTGCGAGCTCACCAGTCATGACCATATTGGCCGGGATTATCTACAAGTTAAGTACGGGGAGGGTCTCTGGAGGTGGATCACTAAGATACTTGACAAAAATACCCACCGAAGCACGCATGGTTTGATGCGATCAAGAGGGTTGCGCATGAAGCGTGACGTGTGAGGCCTGAGAACCGTAGTAGTCGATTACCAAAGGCCTTGTGGTTCCAGTGGTTGAGTCCGCGAGCCAGGTCCTAAAAGACACACGAGGCGAGCAAAGTTCCCTGTCCTGTGTCTTGAAGCAGAGAACACTTCAAGTCTGCGCTCGTACTGATACGAACAACTCGAATTCAGCCGCGAGGGGCCTCGTCGTGAAGCTTGACTGACCCCACCTGGAAGCCAAAAACTGGCATAGCATCCGTGACAGATCCAGGAAGGCTCGAGGAAAGCAAGCACTTACCATTCGACTCGAGCGACGCGATGTTCAGAATCGAAGTTCAAGGTAGTTCGTCTTTGGTTCGTCTAAGTCTTGGCGTGGCGTTGCCGTCACGTGTCTGAGTTGGACAGACGCGTCGCCCTTCGTGACCGCGGAATCTCACTGCCTGTCTCTCACTGCCATTACAATTAGCCTGGACTCAGTCTGCCTTCCAGTGACACGATGCTCGAATTATGCTCCAGAGAGCAACTAGAAAGGACTTGAATGTTGCTCTCCCTCCGCTGATTTTAAGGTTCAAGTTTCAACTTCGACGTACAACTTTGGTCTATCTAGCCACGCCCACTTCTCGCACATGAAGAATTTGCACCATGATATCCTCGTCGTTGAACTCCGTGCCGGCCTAAGGTCGTGGGGTGCTCTGCGCGCTCCAATGCAGCCCCAGCCGCCTGGGTTTTTACCAGTGCAATACGAAATGCAAGGTTACAGCTTCGAAATGCTCAGCTTGAGGACCAATTGAAGTATCTTAACTCCCGCAGCGGTGCCTAGGTGCCACGGCGTGCCACGGCTAGCCCTTCAGCGTGCGCCCAAATGAACTTCGCGTCATGGCAGGAATCATTTCTCCAGGTAAGCCGTTTCGGCTACGACGCTCCCGGAGTGGATGACCATCAGTATGTACCAATCCATTGCCAACGGGTAACAGTGACATTCGGATCTTGGAGATCGATTTTGCAATAAACGCGACCACTTCGCCACATTGAATACAACCCCTCCTGAACCTGCGATATCTCTTTTTATGAATCCACTTGGAATTTACTCGACCTTCCTCGGAAATTTTGGCGACCCAAGTGACTAGCACCAACTTCACGG
Organism: Pleurotus salmoneostramineus; assembly: GCA_002583695.1. Lineage (NCBI taxonomy): Eukaryota > Fungi > Basidiomycota > Agaricomycetes > Agaricales > Pleurotaceae > Pleurotus > Pleurotus salmoneostramineus. Next base: position 87,062 of record BEWF01000086.1, read on the forward strand.
ACCGCTGGGTAATGCCGCCCGCCCACAAAACCGTGACAGTCGGACAACACCAGACCTTTCTTGTTGCGATGAGCAAACGTGCCGATGATCAAGATACACGCCTGCCTGAGTAAGCGACTAAGTGTGTCGATGATCAAATGTCAAACTGACGAAGAGTTCCTCGCGCTCGTCGATATGCACGCTTCGGCCTCGTGTGCGCGTTCGATTTGATCCCACTTTCCCTGCTCATCGTGATAGGACCTGGATAGAAGCTCCTTGACCATACCCGACTCACGGATCGTGTTTCAGAATGCAGAATAACTTTCGGAAAACATACCTATCTGCCTCATTGCCGATCAGCTCCCCCATGTGTACAGCACGACAAAAGTACTACAGCCTTCTCGGGACCCACCCAGCTTCAAGTGATCAATTTTTTTCTCAATCAGGCTAATGCGTCAGATATTGACTCTTGAACCACTCGAGGAATGATCTCCGGTTCAAGGCCTCCGGCCTTTTACTTAAAGCCTGGCATCTTGTTCCCCACTGCTCCCAAAACACCCCGCCTGTCATGCGTTCCCTTGCCCTCTTTCTTCTATTCACTCTCACTCAAGTGCTCGCTTTTCGGCCGATGAATAGGCTGATCACCTCTGCCGATGGGACGCAGATCTACGCTGACGCAGTGGGAGATCCTAGCAAACAAAGTATTGTCTTCGTGCACGGTTTCGCTTTGAGTAGTGTCGTCTTCGACAATTTTTTCACCAACAAGAGACTGTTGGACAATTTCTATCTGGTAAAAGCTTTTTGTTCCTCTGTCAACCACTCCTTCACCTTACATCTCACTGCTTTTCAGGTTCGTTATGATGCCAGAGGACATGGGCTCAGTGGCAAGCCAACGAATGAATCGGCTTACTCGTCACTACGATATGCCCAAGATTTTTCGGCAGTCATGTCGACGTTCAGGTTACACAAACCTGTCTTCCTCGGATGGTACGTTCTCGCCGCATCTGTATGTTGACTGTGGAATTCACCCGTGCATTCCAGGAGTCTTGGCTGTATGAGTCTCGCCGCATCTGGAAAGCCATATACTGACACCAGGTTCTACAGCTGCCATCATTTCCGATATTGTTGAACATATACAACCGATGCCCCTACTCGGCGCGGTTGCCTGCGATGGAAGCCCTGTGCTAGGCCCGGACATCCTTGCTAAGCTGATCGCACCAGCCACCGCGGTTAACCTCGCTGCATTCTTCGAGGACGCGAGTGTAACGAATGGATTGGCTGGACGAACTCAATTCATCGACTCGTGCTTCCAAAGACCTGATCAAGTTCCATTCAATGTCAAAGCCAAATACCTCGGTTCGACGGTCGTACAGCCGCCTGCTGTCTCGGTTATCGTGACTCAGCGTCAGCAGAATGCTACGCAATTATTTGCGATTGGAGAAAAGGGAGAGTTGCCTCTTTTGATACTCTTTGGGCGGTCGGATATGGTGGCGGTCGAATCGGAAGTTGTGACCTTTGTCAGACCCCATTTCAAGAAGCTCACGAAAGCCACCATCCCTGGGGGCCATGCGGTTTTCGAAGACAATCCAGATGGGACTGCAGATGCTTTGATCAGTTTTGTCCGGAGCATTTCTCATCGTGGGCGCAGCGTCAATTTAATTTAAGTAAAACAATGTTCTTTTCCTCTCTTGACTAGCGTAGGGCAGGATGTAAACTGGACCCTTGTGCGTACCAATGTGCTTCGTATCTGAAATGTATGTAACTCGAATCCAGCTGGCTTTTACTTCCAAGATGCCTGTCGCGGCAAGTCAAGTGTATAGCAAGTCAAATATCGTCGTGAGCCACCGCGGCCCGATCAGCAAGCTCTCCATAATTCAAGAAGAAGATTTACAGCATAGTGAACGGTTCATTGGTTAGCATCTATGTACAAGAATCCGCTGGGACACACGGGTCATCATAAGGTTTACTCGGTGTCAACGAGGCTTCCAGCGAAGCGCAGGGATAAACACTTCTACTCTTCGAAAAGCAAACATAGTAGCATCACTTCTTACGAGATTGCCGGGGCCCGGTTGGTGGCGATTGTTGGTGGCGGTTGGTGGGTGTTGTCCTGTTTTAGACAGCTACTCTGTGGTACCCCTTATGACATACGAATACGGTGATCGGCGAACTTGTGTGGAAGTGTCGTGATGGCAGACCGATGGATTTCAAACAATGAGTCATCCATTGACCGAGCACTGGTATGTACATAACGTAGGTCTCAATGCATCAACGTCATTCGCGCAGCAGTCAGGTACCCGATCGCACCGCATGTCGCCTGTTAGGAAGTATGTAGTACGTGGATGTTAATCACCGCCGTTGACCTAGCGGGGGTGATTCGCTGGTGCTGCTGTAGTTCTGGATCGCAGAGAATGTATGAGGGAATGGAAAAAAGGAACGGGGTAGTAGTTGAGCCGGTGGCGTGGATTGGGAGGGGGTAGTCCGTTTCGGTGGAATGGGAATTTGTAAAAGCTGAGACGTCCCACAAGAAGGGCGAAAGTTGATTTTTAGGTTCGAGGATCGAGATAAATGGATCCATACGGATCAAAGACTAGTCTGTACAGACACTAGCAGCGATGGTAACGTTTTAGTCTAGAGCAGGGGGGAAGCAATATCATATTGGTCGATGGTAACGTTGGGGAAATGATGGAGGAGTGCGCGGTGAAGCCATCGTACGCCATCTTGCCGTAAGGATCGAGGTTATTCGGTGTATTCAGAGCTCAAGGAAGCCTAAGTCGCCACGAGATATGGCAAACCTGAGGATGAATGTTGCTTAGGTGACTACCTAAGAGTAACTCTTCGGTTTGAACTTTGGACGTGAATGATGAGAAGATTCTTCAAGAGAGTCGTTCCGGATTGTATCCATGTCAAGCAAGGGATAAAACCAGCACGCGTAAGCTCAGTCGCGCCGAGGCGAGTCAAACAGAGTGCGAAAGGTAACGAGGTTAGCTGAAGACGGTTGAGAGCATTGTCGCAACCATGATTTCGTCTAGACTCGACTTCAAGGGTAAGTCCTCGAAAGTTTTGTTTTTCGCATTCCACAAGAAGGTATATGAGTTGGATGACAAGATCAGGTCAGAGAAAGCTATCTTGATGCCGGTCGTTGTGAGTTGTCCCTCGAGGTTGTCCAGGAGTCACTCTCGGAGTCGCTAGCTGCTCGTGAGTCGTGATGTACCTTGAGTTATTTGGGAGTCCGTTTGATCGAGATGAGCATCTTCATAAACGACGATATCCGGGTGGCATGTTAGTGCATCGATAGATAGTAGGGGTACGGCTCCTGGGACTCCAGTGAAAGCCTACCACTCGGCAATTATGAGCGCTTAGCCGCGCGGAGGCGCCTATGCTCTTTGTTGCCTCTTCCCATCATCATGGAATACTTCCATTTACTGGAGTCGCTTTGTCAAACCATGAATCCTCTTGAGCTAGAACCCAAGCTCACAATGCGGTCTAGCAATGTAGGCCGCGCCCACGAAACTCGTAGTATCTCTGTCAACCGAGTCGGACCCGTGAATATTGAATGCTGGCTCTCGCTGGATGAGGGCTCTTCGCCTCCATGCCTTGTACAGATGCCGCGCGAGTAGCGTTATAGCTAGAAGAATGCTTCTCGTCGCGAGATCGTCGCCTCAAACTTGTAACCAAATGCCTTTAACCCTGAATTCTCAAGGTGGCTACCTCTACTTTCCCCCACTCTCCCTCGTTCACTGGCGAGTTTTTTTCTCTCCTTTCAGTCCATCTGAGCGCATGCACTCATGCGTTAGCCTAGATGTGGAAGCTCACTGGCTCTATCGTTGCTTTTGCCTCGTTGTCTGCGGCACGACCAAACAACTGGGCTGAGCCATGCTTTTTCGGTGAATGTGGCTACGACCTTCCTCCCAATGGACCTTCAGGTCATATTAAGATAGTAAGTGACCCAGCCGCCAACATTCTACCCACGTATCGATACATTGAATTCACTAGGTTGGGGATCCCAAAGCCATTACTGACATCACTCCCGCCGCTGGCTGGGTTATCTTGGACTGCGACCCCAACGCAACAGTCCAAAATATACGGCTCGCCTGCAGCGATGTTGATGGCGGACGATGCAGCCATCTCTTCGAGGGGTCAGGTCCTGAACATAAGTATGTTCGACTCCCTGAAGCGGTGGGTTTTAGTCGAATTACGCAACGTTGCCTACTTTCTAAACCATGGGTGTCCTGCAGTGTAGCTCCCTCCCATTCGCGCGCATCGCAAAGGCTTGGGTTCACAACGACCCAAGTCTTTCAAGTTCCCAAGGAATGGTCCGCCGTGATGCCGAGCCGCCGAAAGTGTACGGTATCTCTATTGATGACAACGTCAGTCGTCCATCCCAACTTAACGCAAGAGCTTAGCACTGACCTTCGCGCTGATTAGTGGGATGAGATCGACGAGTCGAAGTTAGTCTCCAGGAATGTGTCCAGACCCTCCGTATTCACATCTTGCTCAGGTACGGTCCGGTGGTCTTCGCAGCCATGGGGTATGTATCTAAGTCAGTTTTTCAAATTCTCCCCCTTATATTACGTCGTTTCAGTGCTTCAACACCTGGGTTGGATTTGAGCTTTGACGCTTCGCCGGACATATCAACGTCTGAAGGCGCGAATAGCTTCGTGGAGAATGCCATTCAACGTATGTTCCATGGACACATGAGCCTTTGTCTTGTACACTAATTGGATCCTTGTCCAGTGATCAAGGACGGCGGTTCCAAGAGTAAGAACAAAGGCGTGCCAGACAAGAAGGACAAGAACAAGTCAAAGGATTCTAGCAAAGACAAGAAACCAAAGGACTCGGGTAAAAGTAAGACGGACGTTAAATCCAAAGACGCCGGGAAAGGCAAGACGGACACGAAATCGAAGGATCCAGGTAAAAGCAAAGGTGGAAAGGACACGACCAAGGATTCAGGCAAGGGCAGTGGCGACGGCGACGCCTCTGGGGACAAAAATACCACGGTGACAATTCCGGACAAGATCAAGAACTTCGAATATCGTTTGCCTCATGTTAAGAAACAATGCAGTATCGATTCGTCGTCAGTGACTCTTGGCGTTGATGCCAGGCTCAAGATACAAGCTTCGGGCAAATTTGTTGTTGCTTTGGCCGCGACCGGCAATGCAAAATCAAAGAAACTGTCTGCAATCAAAGGTCATATAGGCCGTAAGTGAGATACGCTATTGATGGTCACTGTTAGTTGACATACATCTCAGAGTTCAACTTAGACATTACTCAAGAATTTGAGTCCAACATAGAACTTGAAGGTATTAGTTTCATATACTCTTTACTGCCGTATCGAATTTTCCATTCGCAGCAACCATTGGCTTCGATGATTTCCCACTCCTCCCTTCCATGGGGGTTCCCGGAGCATCTATCGATCTATCGTGAGTATCATCAAGCTTGTCACGTAGCCTATCTCACCCTGGGAGTTATATAGCTTCCTCAAACTCGGTTTAGCCTTGGAAGTAAATGGTCACTTTAGTGGTTCAGCCCACGTAGGAGTCTCCGTCTTCTCCAAGATCTCTTACGGATTGAAGAACGGTACGTGCTTGCTTCAAGCACAATCTTTGAAATAAACTAACACCTCACACATGCGCTGTAGGCGCCTTTGACTTCCCGAAATCGGTGCCCTTGAACCCATACGTATCGACTGGCGGTAAGTTTCGTCCGTGTCTGCATTCCAAACCCCTTAAAACGCCCGCCGTATTCCTAGGTGTGAAACTCAAAATCAACCCAAACGTCACTACAGAAGCCAGTATATCAGCAGGCATTATTCCCAAGTTGACTTTTGGGATTTCTGCTTTCGGCAAAGCTAACGCCAATTTGTATGTCGCCTTTGGGGGTTATGTGGATATCAAGGCGCAGCCGAAGAAGGGCGGCGCTGACGGTCAAGTTCTTGGGCGGTTGCAAGCGGTTATTGGTGCGGAGGCGTCTCTATTTTCACTGTTCAAGGCCGAGTGGGACAAGACCTTTTGGAACAAGGGCGTGACGCTTTGGAAGGTTAGTCGTCTCGATGGGAATAAGTTTCGCAACTGATGACCGAGGCTTGTGACCTTTCTTAATCTGTTTTGCAGAGTTCCGGGTCGAAGAAGCGGGAAATATGGAGGCCATATAGGGGTATCTCTCGCCGCTCCGAGCAAGCCAAGTTCTCCGGCAACTGGAATGACAAATGGCTTTCGTGCTCCAAGGTCGATGCCAGTAAAAAGGAAAGTGTGGTTGACAAACCGAAGTTGTCACAGCAAGAGTAAGTCCTTCCTCTGCATCTCGGGCGGTAAGTCTCACCAGATCGATTAGGTTGGGCTTGAAGGAAAGCCGCAGCAAACCAATGATAATTTACGAGTCTTCGGTGTAGGCTCGTAACACTTTGCTGTAACAAATTCGGAGAATTCTTTGCATTGAAATTGCGAACCATTGGGATATCCAACAACGCCCAAACGTAAGCGTTCAAGTCGGCAGCCCCACGCCGCTGCATAGGAAGCCCTGACATGGCCTGACCCCCCGCCTATCCTCGTCATCGAGTTATGCTCTCCAACTCGCCCAGCGTTTTGGTTACCGTTGTTCGCATTTCTGACCCCTCGCTCATTCTCCCTGCTCAGCGGTAGTCGAGGAAGTTTCGCGTTTTCGGCGGCGTGGCTAGCCAAATTCTGATGCCGAGAACTCGCTGCAGCCTCCACATCATCGAACTACATAGCCAGATCGAAGACCAACCGTATCATCGATGACCAGGTTTCATCATTTAACCGATACGAACGTTTGTTGAACAATATAATTTATTCGGCCTACATCAGATTCTAGCTCCACTTGATTTTGGTGGCCGTCCCCAAGGAACAGATGGCAGATGGGTGACCTATGACCTAGTGAGCACATCTTACTGTGCATAGTTGCTCTCTCGCATACCGAAGTTGACTTCATGCCGAGCTCCAAATGGTGATCCATACCAATGTTCCGTGCGCAGTGTTCGGCTACAAGCTGTTTCTAGGTCGTAATGTTCTCCACAAGCGTTGTTCTGTGGCGCTCCGCAAATAGAGCCAGGCCGAACTTTGCGCATGGCCAAGACATAGTTACTTCTGATCAACACTGACACACACAAGAATGCGAGACGTATAAAGAGGCTGCCTCTCTTTCGTTGAAACCCATCGTCAATCACACAATGAAATACATCCAAGCAACCGGAATCTTACTCGCCGCCGTTGGCTCACAAGCTCGTACGTTCACTGTCACGAACAATTGCCCCTTTACCATTTGGTATGATTCTTTTGTGTTCACTCAGACTCTCGGACTAGGCTGACGTTCCGACTTTCGTAGGCCAGGCGTAAGTGTACCATGAAATACTACTGACCCATCTCTGACCCACCCACCAGTTGTTCACTGACCTCAATGTCGGTTCCAGTACTCCAGATCAAGCTACCGGGTAAATTTTCATTCCTATGCTTCCTTACTGTGGACTGATGGGTGTACAGATGGGAGGCTGGATCCGGCACTTCAGTCAATTTCTTCGTCCCTAACGATTGGACTGCGGGAAGGATTTGGGTTTGTCACCCAGTTTCTCCTCTAAATCCTTACTCACTCCCCTATGCATGCATTTAGGGAAGGCGCAACTGTGACTTCAGCACCAACCCCGGGCCAACCTCCTGTTTGTCGGGTGGTTGCAACGGAGGTCTAGAATGTGATCCCTCTACGGGAACGGTGAGTTCACAGTGTATCCACCGTCGCATGCACGCCATAACTGGAGTACCGAAATCATAGGGTGTTCCACCTGTGTCCGTTGCTGAGTGGACTCTCTCAGGCGACGGTAACCGAGACTTCTATGATGGTACGCATGTTTAACGTTTAGCCCTCGCCTTGCATATACCAACAGCTCCTTATAGTCTCCCTCGTTGATGGCTTCAATCTTCCCATGCAAATTACCAACAATCAAGGCTGCCCCACCGCTGGTTGCCCAGTCGATCTTAACGCGATCTGTGAGTTGGCATCAAAAATGTGGTTTATTCGCATTGCCATTGGTTCTAATTAAAAATATAGGCCCAGCAGAGCTCGCCGGCCCCACTGATGGAAACGGTGCAGTCCTAGGCTGTAACAGCGCCTGCACCGCCAACCTCGATGGGAACCAAGGTACGGACGTTTCGTCCTTTAAACCTTGGCCTCGTCTAATGTTATCTCAGCCGACTCCGCCAACTGTTGCTCGGGAAGTCACAACACTTTGGAAACCTGTCCCGCTAACGGTAAGCTGCCTTGCAGTGCCATCTCACAACTTTCCTCACTCATTGCTACGTCTAGGTGTCCAATTCTATGATTTCTTCAGTGAGTTCGACTCACTTCCTTCACCAAGATCGGTATCTGACACAGGTCACAGAGGGAAATTGCCCCAACTCCTACGCCTACGCGTTCGACGAGCCCAGTGGCACCGCGCTCTTCACCTGCGATTCCGGATTGAACGCAGACTACACCCTAACCTTCTGCCCTTGAGTTGATACCTTCAGAGTCACAATACATATATACACGCGTCGACTTACGGGTACTGTAAACGCGGTACGTAGTTTCCATTGTCCTTTGTAAAGTATGTATTTGAATGAGTCCCCGAATAATATGCGATCCCAAAACCACCTTGCGACTACCAACGATAATAGCCTCCTTGGCGGTACATGAGGTGCCTCAACTTTTGGGCTCCAGGCTCCGATGTACAATGGCTTTGACTTCATCAAACCGTGTCACACACTCAGAGACCAATAACAGGATAGCTATCTATGATGAAGTCAATCTGACGGGACCGGTAATCATCTGGGATCATGCCCATATGATCGCCGTCAAGCTGTAGCGCGTACTAAAGAGTGGGTATGGATAAACGCGAGAGAGAAGCATTCCCAGTGGTTTGGCTCTTACCTGGTAGTCATAGGTATAGGGGAGCCATTCTACCCCTGGAGGACTCAGGATTAGATCCGCAACAGATGACAAAAGAGCATTATCACTGACTTTGACTGCCAACGCCGTCGTTTGGGGTTTGAGTATAAGAGAATGATAGCCAGTAGTCCATCATTTGAGTTGACAGCCTTCTAGACGATGCGGAGACTGGCTCATGGGGTTGGCCGTAAACAAAAGGAATATTGGCACTGTGAGCGACTGGAGGCGTTCCGATTAGCAGGTGAGGCGAATATCACAGAGGGAAAATATTTACTGACCACCCCAGTGAGGTATGGTAGACTCTTGTTTTTGAGTGAAACGATATGTATACGTCGGAATACCAGCCTTGGCCAAGAATCTGTTGTGGTATCTGACGGGTGCGACTATCAAGAGATCCCCATCTATAATGTTGCAGATCAGTAACCGTTCATACTAATTTGAGCCTTGGAAACATACATAGTGCAGCCATACGCTTGTATTGGGCACTGAGGCCAAAGGTTTCATTTCCCGTACCATACGGAGAGCCAAGGGAGGGAATATCGGGGTAGAGGTCAAGGAGGGTATCGACTACACTGCTTAGGTCTTCAGTGTGAGGCGATGACCCAGAATATTGCTTCAAAAGAAAATCCTTGATAAAATGTGTCGAATTCACAGATTCAGGAGTAAGCATTGTTCCTAGAGTTGAGGAACATTGAGCGATGTTTAAGTCTCGTACAAGGGAAAGAGGGGACTCACCTTCGTCGAGGTTAACTCCTGTGATGATAGGAAGATTGACGAAGCGCAGGTTCTCGAGGAGTTTTGAGGGTTGATCGGGTATCACCCCGCCGGGTCCATCGATGCATGGGAGGAAAGCCAAAGGGTCGTCCCAGCTTGAGACAGTTTGTGTCGCCTGTAGCAGAGCTTGTGAATTAGACTGTCGCAAACAAGTCCAGGTGTCGCCTCCTGGCTTTAGGCATCCGGTCGCTTCCAGGAAACGGTTCCAGTCACCGTCACGAAGGTTCGGTCGACCTCCAGTTGCAGACGCAGCCCCAGAGTGAGTAATCTTAACAATAGTACTCTGTGAGGAGGCATGGTCTGTATATGGAGCAGAAATCCACGTACCGCTCCAATAACCAACTTTTCAAGCTCTGGGTTGAAGAGATGTGCAGAGATCGACATAGCACCCGCACTCTCGCCGAATAAAGTGACCTACTGCGCGTGAATCAACTAGGAATGGCTCATAAATGTTTGGTTCATACCCTCTTTGGATCCCCTCCAAAGGCGGCAATGTTATCGTGTACCCAGCGGAAAGCCAGGAATTGATCTTTGAGACCTAGATTGAGTAGTCCTTGCCTCGCAGCTTCCGTCCCCTGTGGGAAACCGAGAGGACCGAGTCGATAGTTGATGTTCACGTAGATGATTGGCGTCCCCTACCGAATATGTCAGAAGATCATATACGCAAATACGATGATGTTTTAGCTTACCCGAGAGACGCTATATGACACAAGATTGGTTGCGTTGAATTCGGGGCTTGAAGATCTTCCAACTAGAAGGAACGGTCAACTTGATGAACCTATAGGGTAGTGGGCCACATACATAAGAAGCCACCCCCGTGTATCCAGAGCATGACAGGAAGTGCGGAAGAGTCATTTGTGCCAGCTGGACGCTGAATGTTCAGAGTCAAACAATCTTCCGAAAGAGGTACTTCAGGATCTGCAAACTGCAAACGCCGTGATTATTGGAGCCTATAGCAACCTGTTAAAGGGACGCACTGGCTGGGTGCAAGCGGGACCAAATTCGCGTGCATCGTAAGGAGATATCAGCTGGCCCTTTGTTTGAGCTGGTCTGAAGCGCAAGTTCCCGATGGGTGGTTCAGCGTATGGGATGCCTAGCGTCAAAAATTGGGTTTCTGTCGTTGATATTAGAATTGAATATTGATCACTTACCTCGAAAGGCTTCTTGGTCAGCATAGTCAACGCTTCGTCCTACAATCGTTGTGCCGTTGAGATTTACGACGGGGGATACTGCGGCGTGACAGAGAATCGGGGAAAACGCAAACACAAATGCGAAGAGCATCCTTGAGGGTGAGTCCCATACAGAAGGCCACACATCTTATACAGTCAATCTTTGTGCGTGATAACGAGTACACTTGGGTAAAAAGCACGTAGAATCACCCTTGTCTGGTGGTTGAATAACTTTGAACCATCGGGAAAAGCCGAGAGCGCCCACTGGCAGGTTCAAGGTTTCCTATCGACTCCCCTATCTGATACGAAGTTAGAATCCAACACTCTTGGTCAACGGCCTAGGGACATACACAGCTATTATCACGACGTGTGCACAGCAGAGCTCTATCTATGATACAAAATGTTAAGCCTCGCTTACATTACACAGATGGGTGTGTGGCTAACCGAGGGTCGCGTAAAGCTCATATAAGGTGCGTGGTGGTACACTACGCATAGTCGCCCTGATACTTATCAGCTTCCTAGGCTCGCAGATTTGTACACTCTAGTGTACTATGCGGCAGATCTGAGCTATTTTTAATCCTCGGCAATACTGCGGTCCTTCCTACAGTGTACACCCCAGGTGCAGGTAGGATATCAGAAGCCGACTCCGGATCATAGGTGCACTGACACCAACTTCCTTCGCTAGTAGGTGATCATGACTAGTTAGCGGCCTTAAAATATCTGAATGATCCTGCATACTCGGCAGAATGGGAGAGTGAACGCGGATATAAATGACAGATTCTGTCTGTCACAGTTCGCGTCAATCCTCTGTGCTTCCCTCGAATCATAGCTCGCCTTGGAATGAAGCATTTCAGTGCTAGATTTGCTGTCTTTGCTTCGACCTTTCTTCATCTAGGAGCAAAGGCAAGGACGTTCACAGTGACAAACAACTGCGGATTCACCATTTGGTGAGTGAGCATCACTTCGCGTTACGACTGATGGAACTCACGAAAATTAGGCCTGCAGTACGTGGCCCAGCCTTTCTAGTTCTATATCTCATCAAGGAGTCATCGGATAGATCTATACTGATCCCGATAGCGGGCTCAGCATACCCAGCCATGCTAGTGGGTGAGCGTATATCTCTCGTCCTTCTTTTCAATCAATAAAGCAGCTGACCTTCTCCGCACCGAAGTTGGGAAGCTCCCCCAGGGACTTCAGAGACATTCAATGTTCCCAATGACTGGAGGGGTGGGAGAATCTGGGTACGTACCAATACTGCTTCATTGTTCCGCAATGCTCAAGGTAGTACTAGGGAAGACGCGATTGCAGTTTCAACGGCAGCAATACCAAACCCTCTGCCTGCGTTTCTGGTGGCTGTCAAGGCGGTTTACTGTGCTCAAGCGCCGCGGTATGCTGCACCTAAGCATATCCTAGTCACAGAAATCTCAGTAGCTTTCGCAGGTTGCTCCGGTGACCGTCGCTGAGTGGACGCTTGGCGCGGATCAACAAGACTTTTACGATGGTGCGTCGACGGCCTCCGTTAAAATATATATTTCTCTGGTCTGCTATACTTAACGCCACGAATCCTAGTCTCGCTTACAGACGGCTTCAATCTTCCTATGCGGATCACCAGTAATGTATGTCCGACGGTAGGCTGCGCAGTCGACCTGAACGCCATGTGTAAGTTATCATAGTCATCGCTTGTTTGTTCAAATTCATCGCGAGGACTTGGAACTAGGTCCTACTCAGCTCAGAGGTGCAACCAATGCTGCTAATCAGCTAGTCGGCTGTAACAACGCTTGCACCGCGAATCTTGACGGAAATCCAGGTATATTGATTACCTCTAGGTCGGAGGAAGTAACAATGACTGACCTGCGCCTCGACTTCTCAGGAAACTCCTCTAACTGCTGCACCGGCAGCCATGGCACTCCTGCCACTTGTCCCGCAAGCGGTAAGCTGCTTCCAAAGGTTTCACCGCGTGGATCGATTGATCACTCCTCTAGGAGTGCAATTCTACTCGTTCTTCAGTGAGTCAAACCTGTTAGCATGTTAGGAGCCGATAATAATTGGTCTTAAGAAATTAACTGTCCCAGTTCTTTTGTGTTCCCCTATGATAACTCAAACGGTGAACCTTCGATTGTCTTGTGTCCATCTTCATCCAATCCAGAATATACGCTCACCTTCTGTCCTTGATACATACCTAGTTATCAGGAATATACGTACTACTATTTAGCTGAATAGCACTTGGTTCGTTCTCCCTCCGTGAGAGTGTGGGTGTGTAGGTACTTTCATTCCATTTTGGCTACTCCTCCCATCTCCTATGCTTGACCCTAACTTCTGGGCGCTCCGAGTAGTCTAGTCAGCGCTCGAAGCGAGATTTGCATTCTGCTTGAAGACTTCAAGCTCTGACCGAATGACCACCACTTGAAGATGCGACGAGCTCAACAGCTTCGTTTACTCTTTCTCTTTGCGACTTTGACTGTACTTCTGCTCTTTCCACGAGTCCCAGATGTCTCATTCCATAAGCTCGAGACTTCGACGCAAGGTCTCGGAAATGTGCTCCTGGTAACAGCGCATCCAGACGATGAATGCATGTTCTTTGCACCCACCTTACTAGCTCTTCGCCGGGATTCAAGTGGGAAGACACCAGAGATCCATTCTCTTTGTTTGTCAACTGGCGATGCAGATGGCTTGGGGGATATCCGATCTCTGGAGCTTGAAGGGAGCTTGGACATTCTGGGAGTGAAGAAGGAGAATAGGAAGATTGTGGACCATCCGTATGTTTGACTTCTCTTTTTTGATGTTCGTTGCTTCAACAATGTCTTCGATGTCTTGCGTAGAAAACTCAAAGACAACTTCACCGCTACCTGGGACGCAGAAGTCATTGCAGACTTTGTCTGGCAATATGTCACTGCGCACCTCATTACGGCCGTTCGTTTCCGCTTATCTTTTGACTCTGTGCATTGTATTAATTGACGTCGCTGTAGATTCTTACGTTCGACGATGATGGCGTTTCGGGCCATCCGAACCACAAATCCATACCTCATGCCGTCCTCCAACTCGCCAAGGACATGGACTCGCCCCATGCATCGGTGTCTATCGCTCCTCGTGTATTCACGCTCGTCTCCACGCCTTTGCTGCGTAAATACATCGGGCCAGTCGATGCTGTCTTCACGAAAATGTACGTCGCGCCCCATCCGCAAATCTGGAACAACTTGAACTTATTTTGTATGTCAGGATCACCTCGAAAGATTCCATGACCTTTGTATCGCACTGGAGAGACTATTTTCGTGCGATATCGGCCATGCGAGCACACCAAAGTCAATTGGTCTGGTTTCGCTATCTCTACGTCAGCTTCTCGCGGTATATGTGGGTCAACGAGTGGAAAGAGCTCGAGGTTGCGTCCCAACCTGTGCCCAATGCGCCACCAGGTTTTGCTTGAGGCCATCATATCACACGTTGTACTTGTAACGATTGGAAGTGGCTTGCGGCCGTATATACAGGCTACATACAAAAAGGGTGTATGCCCATGGGTATAATTATACGTAACGTGCGAAGACGTCGTGTAGGTAAGGTTGCAGGTGTTGAACAAATAATTTGGGATCGAAATGATAACCACGCGGAAGAGTGAAAAGCGTTCGGTCGTCAAAACATGATAGAAATGAAGAACAAGGCCAACAAACAACAATGAACAAGAAGGATCGTATAGAAATATAGATATGAAGGGGATGAGATTTTGTTGTTGTCACAGCTCAACCAATAGTCGAGACAAGTACACGAAGTGGAAGAAAAGAGTTCGCAGCCGAAGCTGAGACAAAAACAAAACAACATCAATGGTTGGGGCGTGTTCGTGGGTGGGGGATTGCTATGAAAATAACAAGGAAAGTCCTGAGCATCCTAGGGAAGATGGAATAAGAGGAGTCCCATTAGTTCGCGATGCCATATGTGAATGGAAAATCATGAGAGGAACAAAGCGGAGAAGACGACGCCGAGAGTGGTAACGACACCGGACAATACGACGACGCTGGCACCGTTGTCAGTCTCGGAAGCACCAGCGGCGGTGCCGGTTTGGGTTCCGGAGGACGTCGAACGGGTGAGGAGAGAGGTGGGAACGGAGTTGGACGAAGAGCTCGTGGTGGCAAGGGAAGTAGGTGGGACGACGGAAGGATCAGCGCTGACGGAGCCCAACGCGCCAAAGACCTCAGCACTAGCGAAGGGGACACAGTTGCTGCTGGCAGGGACACGAGCGGTGTAAGGCATGGAGGTGATGGCACCGAGTGACTCGGGTGGTTGTCTGTAGGTGGTGACGGCACCATTGACAGTGTAGACACCTGGGACGTCTTGGTTTTCCCCATCACAGGCTTCAAAGACACCATCGCGAGCGGCATTAGGAACATTGTAAGCGCAACCGATACGATCAAGGGTATGTTCGCAGAGTGCAGCAGCGTTGGTCTTGCTCGGGTCGCAGGCTTTCATGCAGAAGAAATCGGCACCGATGAACCTAAACCGAAATGTAAGTCATGATGAGAAGGCATGGTGAATTTACGCACTGATGCCACTCGATAACCTGGGTGTAGCTATCGTTGTTTCCTCCGGACCAGCTATTAGAGTAAAGGAGCCCTCCAAGGGGGTTTCCACGCTGAAACCAATATCAGCGCACGTTCTTGGTAGGGTGATGGAGCAGCGGCAAATGCCAAGGAAAAAAAGAAAAAAATAGACTGATCCTCACCAAGTCAGCACCATGGGGGTCCAATTCACCACCGAAATCACCGGCCGCGATGTTAAGCTTGGTCTGGTCGATGTGTCCAACAATGGAGATGTAGTCGGGAGCACGGATGAATTGCAAGCTTCTCAAAGTTCCTTCAGGAATGAGACGAGTACCGTGGCCAGGCTTTGAGCACCAAGCAACAGCCGAGCCCTCGGTATCACCAACGATGGAGTTGGGCTCGGAAGGTCCCCAGATACAGAAATCTACATGCGAACGATGTTGAGGCATTTAACTCCTAATCCACAAGGGTACTTGGTAGGGCTCACCATCAAAGGAGTTGAAGAAAGAGGTCTGGCAGAGGGAATCCTGGCCTTGGGTCGTCGAGTTACAGATGTTGTATCCGGTTTGGCGACCACGCATCAAATTCTCGGTGTCAACTTGGTAAGGCTGAAAGGCAGATTAGCGCTATCGTCAAAGATAAACAATGTGGGGAACGTACGATGCCCGTGGGGTACGGGAAACGACGAGAAGCCAAAGGGGTAGCGGGGAAGGTTGGCAACTGGGCGACAGCGACCTTAGCCGAGATTACGGCTGCGAGAATGACGGAGACTTTGGGGAACATTTTTGAGATTGTAATTAGGTTGGGCTCAGGACGAAGGAAGAGGGAAGAGATGCTCTGGGAGGAAAGAAAAAGCAACTGCGGAAGGGGGAGGAGAGAAAGAAAGAGCGGAAGGACTCGTAAACAACACCTCGCGCGACGTGGGGGTTTGTTGGACTCAAGGGCAAGAACCGCCGTTGTTCAAATACTGGCAAAAACACCAAGCCTTGGCGATCGACATTTTGCTGTCCAAGACTCAGCTGTTGCCGCCATGATACAAAAGCAAGAGACCTGAGCAGTCTGGGCGAAACACAGTACCCCGTCAATTTTTCTATCGTTTTTCAGAATGTCAGTGAAAATTTGGGCACGATGAGACTCGTTTGCGTACACAGTCTGCCCAAAGGCAGTCTTGCTCTGTGGATGGCCAGGCTCCCCAACCGGGGTGCCAAGATCTGGCAGCAGGGTCGCCAAGGTCAGCTGGGAAGCTTGGCGCACTAACGCTCAACAGCATCTTTCATGAAGTTCATGTTCGTAAAGGCGTGCAGCTTGATGAACAAGTGAGTGCTTGAGGCTGATCGGTTCATGGTCGACGGGTTAGATGTTGGCGTCACGACGTTGAGGTCCAACTTTGCAAGCCCAATAATCGATCGCCACACAGATAGGGGCATATTTTCTCCTGGAACCGCTCACATTGACCTTGGTCGTGGATTGGTCGTGGATTTCCGCAAGTTAGAGAGGAAGAAGGCTGATGCTGCTTCCATTAACATTGTTTGTTTTTTGGAGGTAAAGTGTAGCGGGGGACGCCAAATCTTCACTCAGGTTAACTTCGTCGACTTCTCCTATCCCACGTAAATTGTTCAATGTCCATGAAGAAGTTTCGCGTACGCATTATACTAGAGTTTGGTTCGTACAAGCATGGCCGCGGAAAATACACGGAGCACTTCTCTTTCCATCTACACTGAAGGTGTGAACCAAAAAAAACGATAGCAACGACAACGTCAACTCCTATCAACTCCTGGACTGAATAGCTGGTTCCATTTCCTCGCCGCCAGCTCGTTTGTCGTCTACACTGGTAGCACGGAGACACTGTATGTAGATATGGCTTCACAACCGATGTAGCCCACGATAACGCCCAATTTGATACCCAATTTTACCACCCTTTGCGACTCACATCGACCTCGAATGTTTTGGGAACGGCAAGGGCACGTCATGCAAGAGCGATCTGTAACTTAAGTACATACTCTTTATGATCAATACTGAGAATCTATAGTGTTGAAGTGAATGAGCATCAGCGTAGACAGGGTCCTCCATCTAATTTCCATCCCCACCCGTCTTGAACAGAACCTCGATGGCGTGGGTGAGGGGACCAAATGCCGATTGGATTTGATCAAAGGCGAACCGGGCTCCATTGGATTCAAGAACCACTTCCATCGAATCGATGACAAAGCCTCTTTCCCTTCGACCCTCGAATGTTGCTTTTACAATCGACACGCGAGACATCAAACGATCCATGGGGTTGATATCTGCGTCCTGAAGAAAGAGTCGGACATGACTCAATGACGGGAAGGGGAGACCTTCAGCGGCGTCTGAGCTTCCAGGATGCGAGAGGAACATATTGAGAAAATCCAATGAGGCAATTTCGAGGCATTTGACATTTAAGCCCACAGTGAGATCAACGACCGACGTGTGAGCCTTGCCGTAGCACCAAGGGCCTAGTTTATAATTGAAAACAGTCGTTGCAGGGCCGGGTAGCAGCTCGCATATACGTCGTTCGCTTTGGAGGTCGCCAGGCCCAGCGAGCTCGAGCTCGATTAATGGAAGCCTCGACGGTGGCGTCATAGATTCGGGAACTTCAGATGCGGGCAAACGCCAGATCTTGACTGAGATTACGGGTCCGGAATGAAATGAAGGCCCGTTTCTTACGCCTTTGCCCAAAGGCGGGCGCTTGTCTTAAGTGCCATCACATCGCCACACGTCAAGGATTAGTAAATTAAA